>CABHPH010148368.1:7437-40245 GCA_902168325.1 Peromyscus nudipes
GTGTTTGACAATTAAAAAGATAATTTAAAGGAGGCCTAGGCCATGAATTTGAAAAAGAACAGGTCGAAGGAGTACCTAGCTAGGAGGGGTTGGAAAGAGGAAACAGAAAGGTGAAATAGTATAAATATACTTTTATTCCAAAAAGTAATTTAAAAGCATCAGGAATTCTAAAATGACAATTTCACATCCTTATTTGTTGATAGTCCTTGAATGGACTGAGTTGTTACTGTCTCTGTACATACCATCCTGAAATGTCTCTCTGTTCAGTTCGAAACCAAGGGTTTCCCACTATCCTCTATACCAAGTATTTTCCCTATAGTATCTAAAAATAACTACTACTTGTCACATTTTTGTGTATCTTTGCTTTAGTACTTTTATTTATCTGCCATAATCAGATGTTAAAAATCATTTTTTCTGGTTGTTATTGTCTACTCTGACCCATTTCTGTGTTTTATTACAACTTTATCTAATTACGCTACCAGGTTACTCTGCCACATGTTGTAACAAAATTCTCTACTTTGCTTTTGAAGAACATAGCCAGAGATAAAATAATAACTGACTATATAACTCACGTCAACATCTGTACTGACTTATTAATATACATTACATGTATATATGAAAAGCTTATTTTCCTCTTTTATGTGCATTTTGTTTCTCAACATGCCTCTGAAACTAATGTTTCTTATTGAAGCCAGAAAGTAATTTATTTGATCAAGTCAAGATTATTCTCTTAAAACTTCCTTCATTCAGCTTTTCTGAAACATTTTATAAAAGGCACTTATTCTCAGGAACTGGTTTCTCCTAAAATCTTAAAGGATAGTCTTTGTTTTTATTATACTCTATGATATTTAAATTTTAAATTAGAATCTAATGATTCAAAGTTATTTTATAAGGTGTAAAATTAAACCATTCAAAATAAATATCACTTGCTATTGTTCAATCACTCTTATTAGATCAGCTTGAAGCATTTGGCCAGAATATATCCTAAATGGCAACAAAACATGCTCAATACTTTCATCTTTAGGTGAATATATTACTTACAAATGATATTAAAGGCATCTTTCTTAAGCAGAGCTTAATTTAATGGAGAAAGAGACTGAAGAAACCTGCATTCAAGTTTTACTCTTGTTAGTATAAGTATTAGGGATGAAAGGGAAAGACTGAAATTAGCATCAAGATTTATACTAATTTTTCTTACCTGCACAGTGACAAACTATAGTGTGAAACTGCAGACATTTTGCCATTTAACAGGTTAACAAATGAGAAATAAATAGCAGAAATGAAACAGTGGGTATCAAATGCAATATTGAAACGAATTACAATGGCAAATATTATGCTGCAGTTATCCCAAGATGAAAATAAAGTCTTGGGGGTCATGCTGTTTAACATTCTAAATAAATATAAATCAGTGGTGTGATTCCTCTGTTAAAGTTAATGAGTTACTAGGGTGGTTTTGTTTATAGTAGAATGGTGTACAGATGGAAAGCGAAGATTTTCAATTTACCCAAGAATGGGAACGTGCACAGGGGTAGTAAGTACTCAGAGGGAAAATTGACTAAGAATTTATGGCACAGGAGAGACACTACTATAACATAGAATGATGAATAATTATTATCCACATGCACAGAAGACTGAGCAAGACACATGATTAAGGACGGGGAAAAATGCAGTTCAGGCTCAAAGTGAAGTATTTCGCTAAAATGGATACCTAAATATCACACTGACTACGAGAGAAGTTGCAGATGCCATAACCGAGAGAGATTTTTAGGTAAACTGGTTCTTCATGTGAGGACATAACTGGAATCCATGTCTTTTTGTTTAATGCCAAGGTATTCACCAGACTTCTTTAAATATATTCTAAGCATATCACTACTAAAAGGCAAACCAGGAGCACCACTTGGTATTCAGTAAAAACATTTGGCATAATTCTATCTCAAACTGGCCTCCAAAGTGAGTATAGATGATATGATTGAATTCCAAAACAGAAACTAAATTTCATACCAGAAGACCTCACACTGAAATCCAGATGATCCAGATGACTGCTCACGCATCAAGGCCACAGGAAACAGAAATAAAGTTTTCTAGGAGCAGGAATAACAAACCCAGATATGCATATTCACACTGAGGAAAATTTGAAGCAGTCAGAAACACTGGCATTAATTTAAAAACAAATTGATGTCTAAATTCAAAACTTTAAAAAATCTGTAATTGTGATGAGTATATTGACAGAAGATGGAGAAAGTCTAAACAACAAATAATGCCTTATTATAATATTGAATATATTTTAAGACACAACTTAGCATGATTTTTAATAATGCCCCACATTTGAAAACAGATATCTCACTGAGAAAATTGTAGTCATAATACAAAGAGGAAATTTAGAATTTAGAAAAATAAATCTCTGTCACAACAGAAGAGGACCTGTCCCTTAATCCCCAGGTTAATGAATAGCAGTAGTATCTGGGTCATAAGAACTGAGAATTGATCCTGGAAATCCAGTCTACATGCAGAGTCAATCATCATTATTCCCGAGTAGAAAACATACTCATTAATGGATTCAGTCACTGCCAACAAAGGTTTTTTTGTCTTCTCTCATAAATTCTAATTTTAGAAGGAAAAATACATTAATTTTCAAGTGTTTACTATCTAAATCTCTATGAATTATGTTGTTCATATCCACCTATTACAGGTTAAGGCAAAAAAAAAGCAGTCGTCTTTAAAAGAACAGTTTAAAGGAAACTTAATGTTGTTTCAATGAGACATAATAAAAAAAATAAAGTACAATACGTG
The DNA here is from genome assembly GCA_902168325.1 of Peromyscus nudipes. Lineage (NCBI taxonomy): Eukaryota > Metazoa > Chordata > Mammalia > Rodentia > Cricetidae > Peromyscus > Peromyscus nudipes. The sequence goes on from CABHPH010148368.1 coordinate 10,228, forward strand.
CAAGTCTGTTATTTACCTGAAACTCTTGGAAAACTTCATATAAATTTTCTCATTTCAAGAGTTAGCCTCAAAATTTGGGGATTGTAAAATCCAGATACTGCTTTTTATGTGTGTTTTTTAAATGACTTTTAGATCAGATACTTAATACTGGTAATTTCCTGTCATTCAACTTAATGTTTATTAAGATACATCTGTGTCTCTGAACAAGCCACAGTCATCAGCAGCATATTTTCACAAAACTAGACTTGCTTTTTTGAGGAAATAAATCCTTTGTAGTTTGGTAGGGTATTATAATAACTTTGTGGTTGTCTCTTAAGTTGAAATCTTAGAACCATCACACCTCTATTGGTTCACTCACATATTCATTCTGCAAATACTGATCTGTTGCTTGACACATGCTAGGTGTTTGACTAGGCCTTAAGAATACATTAACAAGAGATTCTTTGCACAAGGATGTATAAGCCTCAGCCATATAAATATGTAAAAATAACAACAGTATGCATATATACACTGGAATCGCTGCATTAAATAATAGCTACCAGCGGTTTTAAAAGATCAGACCAGCAAGATATTGCCTCGATTTTTTGAGATTCAAAGCATATATTCTGGTTTACAGATTGAGGTCTCTAAAGACTATAATAGAAGAACCTGTAATAATCATTAACATTCAGTCTTACTTAGATGAAATATTTGACAGGATTTATCTTATTCAATCATAAAACAAGCATTAATCAGCCCCACCTCACTGATCAGGAATTGACCTTAGTGGGTTAAGCAACTTGTTTAAGGAAGCAAAATTTGGTAGGTGGTGGTTTCATAATTCAGATGCAGCATCCTTTATACATAGACTCAACATTCTACATCCATGTCACCAGTTTCAACAGTGGGTGACTCATCCCACCTCACCTAGAACTCCAGAGCTAATATCCAATGCCCTAGGGCACAATTAAGGATTTTCCTCTAGGAGTTTTTTTTAATTATGATCTAAGATGAAACTTGCAGAAAGCAGAAGTAGTCTGGCTATTAAAGACAAGGCCATTCAAAGGTACTTGAAAGAGTAAACATCTCTACCCACAGAGTCCTATGAAACGCTGCACGATGGTTCTGTTCAGCTGAGGATCTAATCCTGAGATATTACATTTATAAATTACAGCAGACTTTACCCAACTCTATAAATTCATGTTCCAGCTGAAGCTTACAAACATCTATAAAACAAGGACATCAGAGTCTCATAATACTTGCTTGTAAACAATTGCTTAGAAACAGAAAGTTGGTGTTGAATTTAACAGTTTAAATTCAGGGACCCAAGACAAAAAGAGAGCTTGGTTCTTGGTGTCGGTGAATCTAAACACCTGTATTTTGTTATTAAAAATTTATCCATTTTTATGTATCTTGATTTCCCAGAAGAACTAACTGGTAATACCCCACTGTTATGATACCACACACCTTGAATATGAGATATAGAGAAATCAAGCTAGAACTGAATTACAAAATTTCCCCCTGCTGGCTTGTTTACATGGTGCATTACGATCTTAGGTGGGTTGTGGTGGAGTAATGACATGCACAGCTTAATCCAGTTGTAAACTCTAAAATCTACAAATCCAACATACCACACAAGATATGCTTATTGATACAATGGCAGCATGACTGTTATAGGGATAATGCCTAATAGTGTAAATCTCATCCAAAACACATGACTGAAGAGGTCTTAGAGCCTGGAGGGAACCAAAGACAGATGTTTAGCTGAATAGATATAGTGCAAATCACTCCTTTAAAATGACTCATTAATACCCACAAAGTCTACCCTCAGATTTCAATAGAGATGCTTCTTCCTTGCAATCTAAAGAAATAAATACAGACTCATAGTGGCAAGATGCTGTGCATAGAGGACAAATGACAGTTCAATCATACTGTCAACTTGTATACTACCTCTTAAGATTCAGGGACCACTTCTGAGGAAGAAACATAAAGAATGTAAGAGCAAGATAATAGGGTGTACGTGTGTGTGTGTGTGTGTGTGTGTTGGAGGGACCATCTAAGCACATCAAAACCTTAGCAATGATAAGCTCAGAACAACTGTACATACTGACAGTGGGTCCACAGAAGTGAGGCCCTTCTAACAGATGTGGAAAAGAAGGGACTCACAGGGCTCTAGAACATAGTGCTGATCTACTGGCACCCAACAGATTCTGTGATAGAGTATGTATAATATCCAGCTTCATACCTACTGATGAGCTCACTCAGCTGTGATAGTCCCTAACTCAGGATTACACACATGACCTTAATTAAATCTGTGGGATACCAAACATGTCCAAGAACAGTAACTAGAAGAAAAGTATTTGTAAAGATAAGAGGGAGTCTAGTAGGGGTGGGAGGTAAATAGAGGGTTGGAGAAAAGGGTGTGAGAATACAAAATGTACATATATGAAAATGTAAAAGAACAAAAATCACACATACACACACACACACACACACACACACTCGCACTCACACACCTAATCAATCTCTGGGCCAAATAGGTACAAAGTGTTTGCTGTGAATGTCTGACGACATGAGTTTTATTCCTGGTTTCATTTAGAAGAGACAGATATGGGGGTACGCATCTGTCATCTTTTCACTCCCATGCTCCAATGAGATGTGGAGAAAGGATCATCATAGGACAGCTAGACTGGCTTCACAACACTAGAGAAACAACATGGCCTTGCTTCAGGAAGATGGAGAAAAATAATTCCTGAAAGTTATGACTGCACACTCGCTCAGTTTTACACACACACACACACACACACACACTCACTCTGAAATAAAATTGAAGATTTATTCATTTGTGTGTTCTTATTATTTGTGTATTTCATGTGTTTTTGTAAATTAAATATAGGAAATTATGTGGTACAAAGTCAAAACAAATTAAAACCGATTAAAGGAATCTACATATACCATCTAAAGGAGAAGTAGTCAAAGAAAGGCAGAACATTTTTACAAATCTTCATGTGATATTAGATAGGAGTCATATATGTGGTGGACATTGTAATTATACATGTATTCTCTGGAGTTAGACAATCTAAATACAGTTATGTACAAATTATGTGTCTGTTAGTAAGTGAATCTAAGTTTTCTTCATCAATGAAATATGAATAGCACTGTATATAAAATATATATTTTTCTATAACAAAAGAGACACATAAATGACTAAGCAGGAGGACAAAAAAGAAAGTGTTGATTATTGCTAATGTTGTTAATGGGCTTTCAGTTCTGTATCCTGAGTCTCCTACAATCATTCCTAAGAGGTGGCCTTGCTAGATGACATGTTGTACAGTGCTCACCACAAAGTGGGACAAATACCACTGGTGAGGCACACAAATTGATTTCAGAAGGCGTGCAAGCAAGGCTTTAAGTAACAGTGAATTGCATTATGAGAAAATTGACTTTTTCAAAGCCGTTGATTACGTTAAGAAAGGTCTCAGTTTGGTGCCGCTGTGTCTTCAGCCTCCTTCTGGGACTTGCTAATCTCCCTTTTTAAGAAAGAAAGTGCCAACCTCAGGCTAGCATTTGATGACATTGATTGAGCTTTGGCTTTATATGGGACATGTATTTTAGGAATGACTCCTATTTATGGTGTATGTGACTGATCATCTGCAATAATCATGTATAATTTTGTTTAAATAAATTTTGTTAAGTGAAAATTAAGCCCATTAAATGTACGCTATAAAACACTTGAAACATTTTTTTAAACATGACAATTAGAAAAATGTTACTACAGTAGAAGGAATAGGGTATAGAGGAAAAGAAACTGTATTTGGTTTCTAAAATTTACTATCAGTACTCTTCAGAAAGCTTATCCCTTGCATTAAGAAGTATCACCTTTGAAGTCTCACTTTTCTATGTCACAGGCATGGATTTTTTTGTCTAAACTACTTCTTCCACAGGGTTATGATCAGAGTCAAATGATATTTAGAGAATGCACTATAAGCAAATCACCCCACAAATCTAAACCACCATTACTGTTTTTATTGTTCTATTTTCAAGAACCAAAACACAAAGTATTTTGCTAGAATTTGTCTGACATCATTTGCTGATAGCAGAATATGTATGCCTAGGAGCTTTTAAATGCTTTAGGGTACTATTCTTCACTCCACTCCATACTTGTTCTCATTAAGTGATTCTCCTAGAGTTTGTGTTTACAGAAAATACAGAGAAGAATCAAGACAAATGGATCCCTACAATGTCAAGTCTAATGATCTGTGGATAAACACGTATTCTTGCTTGTCTCAAGAAAGAGGTTAGCCACAGCTAAGTGTCATATGCACACATTTTACGAAGAATCATCATCCTTTGCCCCAAACATTATGTCTGCACTGTATTTATAGGCTCTTTAACTGTGCTACCACCTCTCAAGTAAGGAATGCAATCATTTCCTGAGATTAAATATTTAACTAAAGGTGTCATAAAGGTAAGAAAAAAAATTCACAAAAAAAAATCACGTGTTTCAAAATGTTCGTATTTTTTGTGCGTCATTTAGTAGAGTAAATCTACACACTGAAATACACATGAGGCTGAGCTAACATTAACAGAAAACGCTATAAGAAAAACAATGGGTAGGCAGGAGAAAGTGCTAATACAGTTTTCAATTCAATACAGTGACTGAATTCTTAGCATCAAATGAATGAAGACAAATAGTACTTGCAGTGTTTCTAGTTTCTTCCTTCTATTTGTACAATTAATCCTCTACATCGAACAGATTCAATTCACTTACGACTGATGATTTTTGCCCTGGAGAGGAGTTACTTCTTAAGACCATTCAAAATATAAGTTTGTGATAGAATTTTTTATGATAGTGGAATCACACCATTGAGTTATAAAGCTACTTTGAAATAAATAGGATGCATCCTTTGCTATAGTAATTCATGTACTATTTAGATATCTCTCCAGATGAAAAAAAACTTTCATTTGGAGATGTGAATTGTAAGTCTTGCTAAAACTGAGAATTTTTTTTTTTGGCACAAAGAAAATATTTTCAATGTGTGGTACAATAGTGGCCAGTATATCTACAAAGGTGAAGTAGTGGCACACATATCTTGGTGATAACCAGCAGCTAGCTAATTGGACTTAAGCCTGACACAATAGGAAAGAAGGCAGGCCTGGTAATGTAAACATAGCCAGCCAACCTTAACTAATGGGGCAATGTGTGAAACCCTACTATGGGGCAATTTGAGGAAATCTTACGTCTGTTTTCTTAAAGCAATGCAATTCCAAACTACATTATAAATTCTTATCCTTGTACCTACGGACTCCAAAGAATTTTTTTTTTGATGGAGACTATTACAGAATGCCACTAGTCAAAATTCAGAGAACCACGGACCATCCTAGTTGATATATCTACAACACAATCCTAACACCTAAGCCTCAGAGAAAATCTTGCAGGGAATTTCAAGGTCATAAAGCAGTTTAATTTTTTATTTTTATTTTTTTATGGATCTTCATGCTATTCTCTATGATAGTTGTAGCAATTTTATTCCTATCTATAGGACGCAGGGGGGAAGCAAGGTAGTAAATAAGCAAGACGAAGTATACCGTCTTGTTCCCCTGACCAAACCCGCCTTCATTCTCTTCTTTGTGAGATTCAAAGAGCAGTTGCAAAGAAAAAGGAAAATAGAAGCCAGTCTCGTACTCCATTCCTCCCCTCCTTTCACTTGTAATTGCCTCTAAATGCAGGTAGGATAATAGTACCACAAGAAACAATGTAATGCATCCAGGCACAGTTTAATTACAGGTACCAGACATTCTAATTTCAGACCTCAGATTGGGTGCAATTTAGAGTGACTAAGGCCCGAACAGAAAACCCATACATTTAATGTCATTTTCACACAGAGGAAAGAGACTAGTTCACTGGAAAACCCTTACAGGCATCACAGAAGGAGAAACAGTTATGTTTTGGTTAGATCATGAGTTTAAAGTTATTAAATGAAAATAAAATGTTATAACATGCTTATCAAAGGCTGATCATATCATATGGAGGCTAAATTTTTACTGTGTAGAAAAATCTAGAAGACACATAGCAAAATTATCCAGAATATAAGAGCCATTCCTAGAAATACTGCACCAAAATTAACTTTTTAAAAACCATATTAAAAGAGGTAGAAATACTTACAATTAGAAAGATTAAATTCAATTGTGGTACCGTGTTTGATATGAAATTATCATTAAGCATGTTTTATAAATTAAATAAATGAACATCTTTCAGAAGATTTAGTAAAATTTGCATCATAAAGTAAAAACAAGGTAGTTCAGAGTGGAAACATCATTTCCTTTTGATTCATAAACTGTAAAGAGAAGCGTAACACATAACTATGTATCAAGCCTGGAGCTTTAGGGACTTAGAAGACTTTTATCATTTCTTTTTCTACTCCCATAGCTATTGTGTATATGTGTGTGTGTGTGTGTGTGTGTGTGTATGTGTGTGTTTATGCATGTATATACAATCTATCTATAGTGTGTCATATCCATTCTTTTGTTCTATGTATTTTCTGACCACCTATTTAACATTTCACATTTTATCTTGACAATGTATGCAAATAACAGTGAACTAGTCATAAATGCTCATTACATGCAGGAAACATGGAACAATTAATAACAATCAGGGAAAGTGTCACTAAGGGATAGAAACCATAACAATGCTTCAATGAATAATGTATAGTCCCACAAGAGAGCTTCAGAGGGAAAATGATTGCTCATTGTTTTGTGAACAATTAGATTTTGGGTCAATTACTATTTTCAATATGCTCTAAAAGGACATTTAAAACATAATAAAGATATTTACAGAAATATAATGTTCACAGGAGGTTGAAAGATTTCAAATCTATTTAGTAATAAATCAAGTAGATTTGCTGTATTGCAAGGACAATATTTTAAAGAATATTTTGCTCTTCACATGATTTCATGGGATTTTTACTATGACAAATCCGAGTGTTTGTCTCACAGTGTTCCTCCTTGTTCTGACACTCAACTTCCTTCTAGTGTTCTCCAGAGCTCCTGGGTTGTTTGGGTTTTGTCTTGTTCTTTTTCTTAAATTGTATAAATGTATTGCTTCGATAGGCACAATTCTCCCTGACCCTTTTAGCAAAGGATGTTAAGATAAGCATATACATAAAATGTCACAGGAGACATAATTTTAAAAGGTGCCCCGAGGCACATAGAAGGCTAATTTTGGATTTGAAATTACTACTTTAGAAAAGGCAGTATTGTTTATTTAAAAGAAAAATGGAAAGAAAATAAGAATGGGCCAGGGATAGAGCAAAACAATCCACAAGAAAAATAAGCGTGAAGAAAAATGTAATAACACGCCATGTAGAAAAACATATTTCCCCAATGTGTTATGAAAAGTAACAAATACTACTAAATCACGCTGAGGAAGAAGTGTGGCTTCACAGTAATTTTCTGCAGATGTCAGCTGTGACAGGCCACTAATTTATGCTCAGAGAAATAAATATGAACGGAGGGATTTATTTGAAGAGATTTTTGGGTTGACATTTAAATTTCCTCCGACAGATCCCATCTGTTTTTTATGTACGAGGAATACTTGAAAACACATACTCGTAGTGATTTTAAGTGTAATATGAAGGCAGTGATGCTCTGTGAGTGTGACAGCCTTACTAACACAAGCAGAGATCAGCCATGCCCCCCTTATCATCCATCCACCCTCCCCCACAAAGAGGAGTCGCTTGCCTGTTCCTATCAGCGGTGTCACCACCACCCTGGCTTCTGAACTTGAAACAGGTGTTAAGACAAGAAGGTTGGAATCAGGCAGCTGCTTGGACCCCAGCTCGTTCAACACCTGTTTAACTCCAGCAAACCCCTTCACATCCCTTCAGCTCTCTTTTTTCATATCTTGCTTGCTCATGTTTTATCAAGACCACACTATATGTAAACAATGTGAAGTCCCATAATTGGGTCTACTGTTACCTACCTACATTTGTTCTTCTTCCTTCTCCTTTTCTTCTTCAATTTCACTCATTTGATCATACTTATCACACTTCTCTCTGTCGTCTACCTGTTGACCTCATTTCCTAATAGCTATCTTTTTTTTTTTGGTTTTTTAGTCACTAGTATTCCCTACTTCTTGGGCACAACCCCAGGTCTTATTCTCTTTGTAAACAAAAGCCAAGTTTCTTCTTAGTACACCTGGTTTCTACTATAAGTTCCACCTGTCTTTTCCACCCCCCTGCCAAGCCCACCCAAGTGTCACACCACAGCTGCAGGAAGTCACATACAAATTCACTCAGCATGAAATGTTTTCAGATCCAGAGTCCTAGAATTTCTAAGCAAGCTTTTGGTAAGCAACGTCTTGTGCATTCTGAACAGTATCACTTCTCTGACCTATAATGCTTAACATCTGTCAGCACCTTTCACCAGGGGTTCCTCAGCCCTTCTTCCATAGAGGAAAATCAGACCAAAAAAAAATGGTTTTCCTTTCAGTCTCAACGTGGATGTTGTATGCATTTTCCTTGACTCCTTACAGTAATTTCTGCTCTTTCTCCCACTTCCTTTTCTTTCTCTTCTCTTTCCTCCAGACCCCCTCACTCTTCATGTCATTTTTCCTCTTCTTTCCTCTGTTTTAATTAGATCTTAGCAGACAAACATTGCTTTTTCAGGAGACAAGTTAATCTGCCTGATCTCATCAAAGTGCATTTGGCCTCAGGTATATTGTCAGTCTCCCCCAGCACTGTACATAGAACGCCTTGTGAGAAATGAATGATACAAAAGGGGTGGGGTAGGGCATAAATTTTCAGCCTATTTAGTTTCTCTGAGCTTCAACTTTTTTTTCTGTTTTGTTTGACTTTCTTAGGATGACTAAACCCATAATACAAAACAAGAAAGAAAAGAACAAGGCATTTTTAAGTTGCTTATTAGTTCTAGAATACTATGCAAATATTTCACCTCACTTCTGGCAAATATTTAAGCATTGAAAGAACATGCCTATCTGTGCTCAGGGACCAAGGAGTTTGATTCTGTTCAGGCTCTGGACTTATTGTTTCGTTAAGATTTAGGACAAGGGGCAACATGCCTTTAGGACCACCGTTTCAGAGGCAGAGGCAGGGAGATCTCTGAACTTGTGCCTAGCCTGGTCTATACAGAGTTCCATGCCAGCCAGGGCTTTGTAAGTGAAACCCTATCTCAGAAAAGGAAATTAACAAAAAAATAAAAATGAAATGAAACATATAACAAAGGAATTTGAGGTTATGACTTAAGAGAAATATAAAAAGGGAACTTGGGGAATATTAGAAAGTTGTGGGGGGACTAGCAGGATTCCAGGTAGGTAAGAAAATGGGGTGATGATTAGTTTATGAGTCTATAAAGTAGAGGAGATATGATACCTCAATGTGTTTTGGCCAAGAGGTGTTCCTTCATTATGCCCTGTGTTTGAACACAAAAACTGTGATGTATCAGAGCCCTCAGCAACCAATAATTTACCTGTACTTGGGTGAGCCCAGGCTAACGGCCACAGTCAGAACTTTTAGTCATTAGGAAGGAACTTGACCCATTCTTTAAAGACTATCCTCATAATTGTTCAATCAGACAAAGGATAAATCTTATCATAATCCTTAACACTGACCCCATCCTATTTTTCTCCATGTACAATTTTTCCTACATCCCTCCCCACAAAGCCCCAAAATAGCCATTGTCTTTCAGCAAGGCATTGGTGGAAAATTCTCAGACCTTCAATTTGAGATGCTAAACTCAACAATCTCATGTCATTACATTTAGGGATTTAAGGATATCTGAATGCACCACCCTCACATTCCCTGTCTAAGCAGTTTGAGATTGCTTGCTATGGCTCCTCCTCCAAGTCACTGTGGGAATAAGAGAATGGCAGCCATGAAGATTTCTGTTTGAGCTCAATTAAAGTTCTGTATTTTCAGAGAAGAAGCCTCAAGATACAAGCAACTATATTTTCTAATAATTCATTGGTAATAGTTTATCAATAATTTATGATAGTATTGTTGATATTATATCAACAATGTATTCATTTAATAGCAATTTTTATTTTAATTGAAGGAAATCTTTAATATTATCTGGTCTGTTTTGATCTTTTAAATTAAATATTTAAATATTCATAATGTGTATAATGTATTTGGATCCAATCTATCATCATTCTTTCCCTTCAAATGCCTCCCCCATCTCTGCCTCCAATAACCAACCCCCCAGCTTTATGTGCTCCTTTTTTATTATTATTTAATGCCCACTGAATCCATTTAATGCTGTCTATATGTATATGGACATGGAACTATCTGTCGGAGCATGCGTGGTCTCTCATGATCTGTATTCCTGCAGAAATGTGACTCTCCCTCTCCCCGTAGCCATCAACTATCAACAGTTCCTCAGATTAGGGTGGAATTTCAGTATACCCTCCTCTATCCATATTGGAGTTTGGGTTGACTTGATCCTGTGCAAACTTCATTCATCCAGTCATAGTTATTGCGAATCTTTGTGTGCAACTGAACTTTCATGTTCTGAAAATACTGTTTTCCTACAGATATCCAATCTTCTACTGTTTTCTTTTTTTAAAATTTTATTTTATTTAATTAATGTTTTTTCCATTTATTTTAGATAGGGACCACAGTTTGTCCTCCCTCCTCTCCTCTCATCCTTCCCCCAAACCTGACTCCCATCTATTCATTCTAAATTCTACTCTTTTAAACATAAACATCCTCTAATTCCCCTTAGACAGATGTCCGGGAAGATCTATCCTCTAAAAACAAAACAAATTTCATCCCATTAGGTTTGTATATCCCTGCCACAAACCTCTAAGAGTTTCTTCTCTTTTAGTAACACTTGAAAGATTCTCTCAACCATGTTCTGCTTCTCTTGCTCTCTCCTGACTTGCCTCAAGTGTTCACCTTCTGCTATTTCACTGAAGCAACAGTTAACAGCAATAGCAATTATAATCTTTACTAATAAATCCCATGGCTGCTTCTTGGCCATCAGCTCATCCATTATAGCTGCAGCATTCAGCAAACTTGATCTCACACCACCACTACTCATGGTTTCTTAGTCTCCACCAAGCCACTTTTTCTTGTTTCAACTCATTGGAAAACCTTTACTCTTCTGAGTTGTCTTTTATTTCTCAAACTATATTTCTAGAGTCTCCACTCTGGATTTAATGTTCAGTTTCCAGTCTTGTCTCATAATATTCTCTCATTTATACCCTATGAACTTCTAAATACATGTTTACAGTTCAATATCCCACCCTACAATTTTGTTTAATGGGGTAGACTATCTAACCTCTCTCTTTATCTAACTTACTGTATCACTTTATAGAAGTTCTTTCGGTGTGATAAATAGTTTATTCACCTTGGATAGAAGATACTAGCTACATTTTAGACCTAACATAAAACTAAAATAAAATACCTCCTGTGATCTTACTTTAATTTAAAGTTCTAAAACCATGTGATAGATTAGTTGCTGGAAAAAATAAAACCTTACAAAAGATACAGATATTAAAATTTGTTAGGTTCTCAGTGTACTACGTTTCATTATTCAATATGTAATAAATCTCTCTTGCAAGAAAATGCATTTTCTGTGAAACCCCAGAAAAGAAATATTATGCAAATTTTAAAATTCTGCCAGAAAACATTGTTTTTCGTGAATGCGTGCTTCAAGAACAACAAAAACCATTTCCCCATAGTAAACTTAATGAAATTGTGGCAGGCCTTAACACAAACTCCTTTTATAAAGCTTGCTCTTAAATAAGTCTGTGTATGAAATTATACCCAGGGAGGAACATAAGTAACAAACTCATTGATTAGATCAAGAAATTCATTGTCTAAGGTCTTAAAGTTCACAGAGTCCATTTACTTTTTTGTACTTTCAAATAGCAATGATGTCATGAGGTCCTGGGCACAATGGATGCTACAAGATGTTTCTTGCTCTGCAGTCTAATTATGTGAGGTTGTTCCAAGATGGAAAAGAGGGTCAGCAGGGGATGAAGCTGAGTGATAAATGTACCTGGGATTAAAGCACACTGTACAAACTAAATACTATTTTTGCAACATAATGATTTTTGAAAACTATTTGCTGGGTAATTATGATTAATCTAGAAGAAAATCTGGCAACCAGTGCTTTTAATTCAATTTATGGGTGATTAGGGCATTAAGAAGGTAAGATAATAGCTCCCTTAATAGGGCAGTTTTTAAGCACAAAATTACCTTTTGAATGCTTGAAGAAAAACATTTCAAGATTGGAAGGACCCTGCAGTGAATAAGACCTCAGGGGGGAAAAAATGCGATTTTCTGACAGTCCAATGAAACAAAAGTTCTTCATCCTTCTAAACTTCAACCCTTCAATTCTGGTCAGCCAACCAACCAGTGTATGTCACATCTCCAGTTTCATCTTCCTTATCAACCCTTATAATTTCAAACCAATTGTACCCTTCAGAGCACAATTTTCTCTTGTATCACTTGGGTTCTTGACTATTACAGGCCTGACCACCATCCTCATGCTCTTTTGTCCGGATCTGTGTGGCTAGAATCTTCAATTCTTCATTTTCTTTAACACTTCATTTCCTCAACTTCCCCACCATTAACTGTGTTTAAAACAAATCGCCAGAATGCTTCACCTAGAAGTAAGAGAGTATATGCAAAATAGCCATACAAAGCTTTAGTGGGTAGGGCTGAGGTGGAAATAAAGGTCTTCATGATTACAAAAAGAGAAATTGACATAGACAGCTACAGCAAGATTAAATATGGAAGTGGGGGGACACTATGCTATGTAGCAGTTTCTTCCAGGATTCCTTCTATCTTGGAGGGAAGATTAAGACACAGGATTCTTTTGCGGGGGGGGGGGGGGGGGAAGGTGTCAAAACAGGGTTTTTCTGTGTATTTTTGGTGCCTGTCCTGAATCTCGCTCTGTAGACCAGGCTGGCCTCGAACTCACAGAGATCTGCCTGACTCTGCCTCCTGAGTGCTGGGATTAAAGGCATGTGCCACTGCTGCCCGTCTAGACACGGGATTTTTGCAGTGCAGTGAACCAACAGGAGTTACTAACAAGGTGAAAATACTCAATCCTGGAAAGAAGCTAGTTAATACGGGTAGCAGAGAATTCACACTTGCTTCAGGAAGTTCTTGAAACTGACTGAATTCCCTAGGTCTCTCCCTGCCCAAATGTGTGTATACAAGCAGTAAAATCCACTGGAGAGTCAACCTCAGACAAGCCACGTTACAAAGAATAATCTTCGACAAGAGAAACTGCTTAGACATTCAGACTGGGCAATTTAGAAGAAACAGAGATCAGCAAAGTAGCCCCCAAAAATACAGAAACCAGCCAAATTGCCTAGAGAAAGAAAGACCCTCCAAGCTGTCCATAAGAGGCTTACACCAACTGTGCCCCTGGAAAAGGACACCTTTCAGCCTATTGAGCTGCCTGCTGGTTCTGGAGTAAGCTCCAGGTATCCAGTGTTTGTAAACTGTCACCCCACGCTCGTGTGGACTTTTGGTGAGGCAAACTGTCTTTGAATCATTTCTTCTATGGTAAGTAACTACTCCACCATTGGCCGTAGTAATCCCAGTAAAACTCATGGGTCCATCATGTTAAAGTTTGGTTGTATCCCTTCTTTGGTCTGTTGTTTGTTCTCTATCTGGGATGAATACACACTTCTTCATAAATCCCCAGAAATAGCTTATACAATACAACTTAGTTGATGAATAGCAGAAAAATTATCACATCGAGAATGAGATCTTGACTTCATGAACTATCTAGCTACATTTAGATAGCTAAGAATTGAATAGATCCTACTACCTAATTGTGTCTATCACTGGATTCCTGAGTTCACCTGTTAGAAAGCAATAAGAGATGTTGGTATGTTTTTCAGCTGTGTTATGACCTCTCATGACTATTAGTCTGATAATTGGGTCTTACTGATGAACTTATTAAAGATGCTCATGGTGTTGAGAAGAATTATATATCTCTCCAATGAGTCTTAGTTTTGGTATCTCAGGTCTTCAATCTATTTGAGTTTTCAGTATGAGAAAATGTACATCAAAAGGAAAAGGCATAAAAAAGTTGCATTTAAAAGAAAGTAGAATCAAATAATGAAATTCATGGGCAGGTGCCCTCAAAATAGATTAAGGTATTTTATCATGGGGCCCTGTTCAGTTATCTTGAAATTATTGCTATTAAATGAATCATCTTGGTCCCCATCAGCTGTACTTCCTCTTCAAGATAAAATTCTTCCTGTTATTAGGTGTTCCACCTTCTGCTATGGGACCCTGGTAGTGACTGCACTTTTTTTAATACAATTTTAGCTTCAGAAGCCATGAACTAAATAGATCTGTTTTCCCCTCAATGTTTGCTTGCCTCAAGTATTTTGCCATAGTGATTAAAAACTGACTTATATGGGGGAATTTTGAGAAAAAAAGCTTCTAGGCAACCATCATAAATAGAGTATATTGATGTGATACAACATGTTAAGGATTCCATGAGAGTATTGATTTATTTTCTCATGTTTGAGAAAAATCAGTGGAGAAGACAACTTGGGGTACATGCAAAAGCTTATTCTCTCTATTAATAATTACTTCATTTTGAAAGGAAAATCATATAAGCGACCCAAGAAACCAAGATATTTAAAGCTAAAGATGCATACTTTATTATTGATTCTTAATACAATAGAAAAAATTGATTCCCTGTGCACCCACTGGCCAAGGAAGCAGCTAATCATGCAGATCTTCACCTACAGCCCTCGCCACCATGCTATCTATCCCTTTGTCTCAGCCACCAACTCATGCAACCATCCCCTGGGAACCCACTGGCCAAGCCAACCAGGAAAGCAGATGGGTGATCTTCACTCTCCCTCCTCTCCTCCAAAGCCAATCCCCCAGTCTCATCCCAGTTCTCTAGCAGACCACCTGCTATGACCTCTTCTTCTCTGCCTCATTCCCAGGTAACTATACAGATCCTTCTGGCACAACCTGCTGTGCTCCCTCATATGGGCTTCTTCAGCACTCCACACCTAGCATATCCCCATTACTGACTGTCAGCTCTCAATACCTAGAAACACATTCCACCTGGAAGCCCCAGTGGCATTCTCTACCAGGCAAACCACAGCCACCACATTCTCCTAAGTGTCAGAGAAGACAACAGATACCAAGGAACTGAATACCCACCTAACAAGGACAAGACTAGATACCAATACCTAGAATTACAGTCATCCCAAACCGAGATTCCTAGACACCTACCTGAAAAACACAATAACAGGAAAGTATGTCACCACTAGAGGCCAGCAGCCCTACTACAGAGGACCTTGAGTAATGCAATACAGCTGAACAAGGACTTCAAAGTAGCCTTTATGAATATAAGTCCTTAAAGAGGATATGAATAAGTCCATTAATGGAATCTACGAAAACATGAACAGTGTCAGGAAATGAATAAAATACTTCAAGAAATGAAAGTAGAAATAGACTTAAAAGAAAACCCCAAATGAGGGAAAATTGGAAATAAAAAATGAAGGAACTTGGAAATAAAAATATTTAGGAACTCTAACAGGAACCACAGAAACAAGCTGCAACAGCAGAATACAAAAGACAGAAGAAAGAACCTCAGGCATTTATGAGAAGATAAAAGAAATGAATACCTTAGTCCAAGAAAAGATTAAACCTTAAAAATTCCAGATACAAGGAAATCTGGGAAACTAAGATAAGAACAAATCTATGAATAATTGTAGTAGAGGAAGGAGAAGAAACACAGGTCAAAGGCACAGGAAGTGCTTTCGACAAATTCATAAAAGAAAATTTCCTAGCTTAAAACTTTTAATCATAATAGATGGGGAAAGAAATACATTCCATCGTAAAACCAAATTCAAGTACTATGTGTCTATAAATCCAACCCTACAAAAGATGTTAAAAGGAAAATTTCAGCATGAAGAGGTTAATCACACCCAAGAAAACTTAAAAAATAAATAAAAAATATTAGACCAGCAAGTCAAAATAGGGCAGAAAAAAGCCTACAGCACCATAAGAAAATAATGGGAACCAACAAATGCTCCTCATTGGTAACGCTCAATGGTCTCAACTGCTCAATAAAAAGACACATACTAACAGAATGGATATGAAAACAGGATCCATCCTTCTGCTGTATCCAAGAAACACACCTTAACATCAAGTATAGACATAATCTCGGGGTAAAAGAATGAAAAAAGACATCCCAAGCAAATGGTCCTAAGAAGCAAGCTGGTATAACCATTTTACCATCAGACAAAATAAACTTCAAGCCAAAACTAATGAGAAGAGATAGGGAAGGATGCTATATACCCTTCAAAATCCACCAAGAAGACATTGTGATTCTTAATGTCTATGCACCAAACACAAGGGCACCCAAGTTTATAAAAGAAACCCCGTGTATATTCACTTACATGCAGATATTAGCTGTTAAGGCTTTGAAAAACAAGCTGCAATCCATAGAACCACAGAGAGGAGTGGGAAGTTGCTGGAATGGGAGCATCAGACAGGGATGGAGAGGGGTAAGGGAAGTGAGAGAGGGAATACAGAGAGGGACAGCTAAAACTAAGGGACATTGGAGGGGTAGTATAGAAAACTAATGCAGTAGAAGTTTCCTAAAACAATAGATGTATGAATTTAATCTAAATGAAATTGCCAAAGTCTGAGGCAGACAGAGTCATAACTGGATAAAATAAAGCTTCCAGTACCAGGAATATGTTACATCTAATCTAGCTATTGGCCCATGGGGTCCCAAGGGAACCTCCAAATAACCCAGGCTATTGCCTAGTCTCTTGGTTGCTCTCCACAACATGATGATAGGCCCCTAATGCTGAAGAGTACACTTACAAAAATTCATTGAACACGGAGAATTCAAGCTAGTTCCTATAGACTAACATACTGGATCATACTCTGCATGCTACCAAAGAAGAAACGTAAAACACCAACCGAGCTCAACCCCTTCAGTCTGCAATGATTACTTGCCTGCAAGAAATGCTGGAGCAATGGTAGCACAAAGCTTATGGGCGTAACCAACCAAGATCTAATTTGACTTAAGGCCCATTGCATGAGGTGGAACCCACACCTAACATTGCTTCGGTTGTCAAGAACTTGAGAGGAGATAATGTAGGGATCTAGAGGCAAAACCAAATACTTATGTTCAGCTAAAGGAAAGTAACAAGAAAATGACTCCTAGCAACACGGGCTATACTTACAGAGCAGTGCCTTTCTCAGTCATTCGAGAAGCTTCCTACTGTGGCAGATGGGAACAAATATAGAGACCCAGAGCTAAAAATTATGCAGAGAGTTAGATACCTTGTAATACTCAGCCCTAAAGGTGATGTCTCCATCAAACCCACCCCTTTGGGGCTCAGGGAACTCAAGATTATAAGACCCAGAGGGGATACAGGGCACCAAGGAAACAAGACCTTTTAAATAAAGTATGACCTGTGCGTATAGAACTCACAGAGAGTAGCAATATTTGTAGAGCCTGCATGGATCTGCAATGGATGGGGTCCTCAAGCTGAGAGTAGACAAACGCTCCCATCCCTTACCCAGAAGCTTTCTCTAATTGATAACCATTTGCAAATGAGAACTTTGCTCTTTCCAAAGGATTGTCACTGGAAAAACAAACCATTCTTAAGCTTAGGTGCCATGCGCAGTAGTTGATGGCCAAACAAAAAATAAAAAGAACTCAACATCTTTTTTGGAGATAATTTTTTTTCCATAATGCATGTCAGGCTTTTTTTGTTCCTTATAGGTCCTTTGTGTATATACTATGGTTTCCATTTTGCAATTTTATGGGATGCCTCTGTGGACTAAAATGTGCATCTCTGTGTCTATATGTGTTTCTCCTGCTTTCTCTTTGGCTCCTCTTCTTCTGCCTGTTTGTTTTGTCCTATTCTGATTTGATTGCTATGGATTTATCTTATTTTATTATTATTCCTTAGATGCTCGTTCATTTCCTAAGGAGAAACAGAAAGCAGAAAGGGTGTGGATCAGGATGGGAGGGGAGGGGAGGAGGAACTGGGAGGAGTTGGGGGAGGAGAGCTGCAAGTGAAATATATTGTATGGGAAAAATTCTTTTCAATAAAACAAAAAGAAATAAACTGTTCCATTTTTCTTAATTGGTAGGAATGGAAGGTAGAGCTAAATAATTTCTATTTCTATTGAATAGTGTCAAAACAAACAATTCAAGGTTGTCTTAAATGCTGAATAATGACGATGTGAAGAATGAAGAGGGGCATAACTGAGTAATATCTAAGAAATAATTGTATGATCAATGCTTCTGTTATATATATATATATATATATATATATATATATATATAAAGCAAACAAGCCCTCAAGTGGAACAGCAGTCTCCTGTGAATAGCCTTACCTAGCAGACCTAAAGCAAAACAGTAGTTTTATGAAAGAGTAATGAAATAAAGTGAATTACCCATTTGGTAATAATCCAGCCACCCCATCACTGTCTTTCTATTGATACTAGAATTTTCTTTGAAAAAAGCAAAGTTCACAAAAGGTTAGCTTTCTAAAGATGCAGTTAACCATAAGTATAAAGTACTCAAGATTGCAATAAATTCCAAAATGACCACTTACTATATTACTGGGCCTGGAGGTAACTCCAGCTACATATTACTCCTGAAAGTGGTTGAAGGAAACTGAGTTCAAGACAGAGGAAAACTATTTCTCTATTCCACAGCTTTCTTCCTTGTAAAGTTGAGACTTTGGTGAACATATATAATAAAGGTGTAGTAGCATTGTGTAAACGTATTTCACACATTCATCCCACTTCAAAATGTCTAAGTAAACAGGATCTTTCTTGCAGATGTAGGGTTACCAAGACGGTCTATTTTTCAAGGTTTTGCTCTTTTACAAAAGCTTAGTCATGCTTCACCCTCTTCGTTTGGATACCGGTCTTTATAATTGATGTGGTACGTTGAAAAATTAAAACTTGTATCCCCATGTCCACAGATAAGGGAAAGAATAGCACTATGTCAGAATAAAATATTTTGCTCTTCCACAGTCGCATTGTGGCTATGACAAGAGGGTGCATTGTGAATGAACTGGTCAAAAAACTCAGGCTTGATACCTGAACTCCCAGGATAATGGAGAATTTTGGTATGAACCAGACAGGGTACACCCATGTTATTGACTCTCAATAAAAATGTTGGACTCCTAGGTACACATGAGCTTCCTACACAGACAGTGTCTTACATGGATTCTCATGAGCAGGTTCTCGAGTAATTCATTTCAATTGTACCACCACTGTGAGCAAATGGCTAGATGATTTTGTCTTGTTTCCTCCTGACTTCCCACCTGACGCCATTTTCCTTTGCTCACTTTCACTGTGGTCTCTCCCAGTGATTAAACTCAGTAGTGACTACAAACGTGTATTGAAGCTCTTACAGAAAAATCCTCAGAAGGAGGAGCAATCATAGGAACCCCAAAATACAATGTAACTTAATTACCTCATTTCTAAAGCAAATAAGGTGACTCTAGAGAACACTTGACTGATAGTCAGGAAGTACACAACTCAATTACTGACAGCAAAGCTCCATGAATATTCATGAGTCATCATGGTCAATTAGTACATCCCAGGCATAAATCAGCTGCTTTTTCCATGAGCTAAGGTAATGTAGGCCAAGACACCAAAGAAATAAAGTTCTCCTTAAGACAAGACGTGGATTTAAGAATTGCCCACAAAATATAGCACTGCACCTTGCACATAGTATCTTCCAGAGAATAGTTATTGAAAGCATTATTTAGCTATTTAAGCATTTTGTTGAGTCTCTTTTTATAAAAGGAAGTATAAATGGCATGCATAATCAAATTCACATTCTGTTCATTAATATTTTAACAAGAGTAAAACATACTATACTTTGCAATTTTCATCTTCAACTTGATAAGAAAGCTACATTAGTAGCTTTCTCTGCCTCTGCATACATCAAAGTATTTACTGCAGTTTTATTTATTTATTTATTTATTTGTGATTCTGCTTGCATTTTTCAGGACTTATGGTTTTTATTCTGGTGTACTAAGACCGCTGAAGGCATACAAAATCCATGCTAATTTGGCTGCAAAAAAAATGTGACATTCCCCAAAGCCATCATTCTTCTTAACTTGTCAACAGTTTCAGATCAATTTGTTATATTGATATGAAAGTTAAATTTTGAAAATGAAATACCCCAGGAAGGTATGATCCTTCTATACCAGTTTGAAAGATTTTACCACTTAGACAAGTAAATGGCTCCATTTAGACAGTATGATTATGATTTACTCTAGTAATCAAGAACAATTATTAAAATGTTGATTTACTATAATCTAAGTAAAGTCACCTCATTTTACTGCCAACATGATTTTCCACAGCTTTTGGTCACCTACAGAGTTAGCTGTATACATGCTAACTTGGAATGGTCTCTGACATACATGTGCTAAAAATCATTTTGTTATCATTTTTTTCCTGAATTGGAATCCTTTGAATATCTAGACATCTGGTACCAACCAAATCCATGTGATGCTAATTCTGTCTGAATTGCCAAAATTACTGGTCAACTTCAACTTGTACTGGGTTGACACAAATAATCCCAAGGGAATTGAATACTGTTAAGTATAATTTTCTACCTATTCTGGTTCACTCTTTTATTTTTATCATACGTAAAGAGCCATAATAGTATATCTTGCTTAAAATACACAATATGTATTGAAAAAAAGGAAAATTAATTATAATTAATTATAGTTATAGATTCCGTTTTAAATTGGTTAAATTATATCTTTCTTTATCATTTTCCCCTTGAACTTAACCATAAATTCCATAGAAATACTAAATGATGAAAAATTTCAGGTTTTTATATGTTTTAATCAAGAAAAATATTGCATGTCATTCTAAGAAGAAATAATAAGTATTGGTTTTACATGAGATATTTTTCAAGTACTGAAATCTTTAGAGCAGTTATCAGCAAACTTTATGTTTATTTTTATGCACAGTTTTTTATGTTCATATATATCAATAAAAAATAAATTTAGTATGCACTTATTTCAGTTGTAAAAAATATAACATTATTCATAACCTAAAACAAAAATGATTAAGGATATACAATGTCTTTGGAATAAAGAATTTAAAAAGAGGAATATTTTCGAAAATCATTTGCACTATAAGACACTTATAAATATGCTAAACTGATATGACCAATAAACCAATATTCAAAAGAAAGTCACTACATCAACCATAAATTTTGAACTTTAGAAGTTCATTGATTTCTAAAATACCTACTACTGAGCCCTCATGTTTTCTTCCAAAATTAGCGTTTTAATCCCCTTATGGAGCTTCTGTGAGGAAATGTCATTATGCTTTTTAAATTCTCTAGTATAAGAGGAGGAAATGATTCTGTCCATTCTTGGAAACATACTTTCCCATGTTTCCCTTTGGATATACACTTGATAGAAAATTGTTCACTTTAGCATCCGGCTAAGAAATCTAGAGAAAATGTATTAAGTGAATATAATAAAATGGAGGTATTGCACATCCTTATTTCTGAAAATGAGAATCAATGCATAACCTATGAGGAAAACCCCTTGAGATTTGAACAAAGAATAATTTAGTCTTTCTAAAAGTATACAGAAATGTAAAATTCTAGATTATGGTGATATTTTATTTGTGCTGAAATGTGATTTTATTTGTATGTCAATAAATAAAGTTGCCTGGGGATCAGAGCTAAAAGCAAGCCATTTAGCAGAAGTCCAGCAGTGGTGGCACACGCCCTTAATCCAGTCACATGGCAGGCAGAGTCTCTGTGTGTTCAAGGACACAGCCAAGCAGTGACCCAAACCTTTAATCTCAGTACGAATCATAGAGACCTGGAGGTCTGTATAGACAGGCAGTGATGAGGAAATCATGTGGTTGGGTTTAGAGCCAATGAGAAGGTAGAGCAGAAAGGCAATAAAAAGACAGGTCACACAGGAGAGGGTCTCTCTCTCAGGGGAAGGATGGCAGTGAGTGGTGAGCTAGAGGCTAGTGCTCTGACCTCTTGGGCTTTTAACTCTGTATTTGGCTTTGTGTTTCTTATTTAATAAGACCATTTAGAATTTTGTCTACAGTAGATAATTTGTGAGATTTGGCTCAGGTGTCATCAAAATTAGATATTTTTAAGGTAGGAGTTTAGGTAATATCGCAATATTTCTCTTCAAAATTGTCTCAATTATGTCTCCATTTGTTTGCATATTGTCTTGATTTTCCCTTACTGCCTTGGTATACCTTCTGCCAGTCAGAAGAGTTGCTTTAACAACTGCCTGGATAAGTTTTCACATGACAGTGAAGAGCTGAAGAAGCCTACCCGTGACAGAGAAAATGCATCTATGGTCTCTCAATACTATGGTTGTCTGAGCAAGAACAGGGTAATGGCATCTTCAGTTGACATGCTGCTGTGGGATGGTCTGTATGTCAAATTGCTCTGATTGGTCAATAAATAAAACACTGATTGGCAAGTAGCCAGGCAGGAAGTATAGGCGGTACAAGCAGAGAAGAGAATTGTGGGAAGTGGAAGGCTGAGGAGGGAGACACTGCCAGCCGCCGCCATGACAAGCAGCATGTGAAGATGCCGGTAAGCCACGAGCCACGTGGCAAGGTATAGATTTATAGAAATGGGTTAATTTAAGATGTAAGAACTAGATAGCTAGAAGCCTGAGCCATTAGGTCAAACAGTTTAAATAATATAAGTCTCTGTGTTTACTTGGTTGGGTCTGAGCGGCTCTGGGACTGGTGGGTGAGAGAGATTTGTCCTGACTGTGGGCCAGGCAGGAAAACTCTAGCTACATCATGCCAAGGAAGACAGGGTAAGTATCAGGTGGTCCAAACTCAATGAAGAGCTACAGGTAGTCAATAACTGCTGGGAGGGGGAACTTGTTTACCCTGGGATGAATTTCTACGTTGTTATCTCATTCCAAGCAGTCAGCCCTGGAATTAGTATGGATTAGCAAAGATAAACAGACTCAATTGGTTAAAAATGCATGGGCACATATAATGACTAAAGAAGAGATTATGATTTTGGAAGGGGATCAATGGAATAATTAGGAGGGTCAAGAGGAGAACAGGACTGAGGTGGATGTGGTAATCACATATGAAATTCTCAAAAATAAACAAACAAAAAATCCTTGATCATTTGAAAGAAAATGGCCTCCACTGGTCCATAAAGCATGGCACTATTAGGAGGTGTGTCCTTGCTGGAGTTGGTGTGGGCTTTGTGTCACTGTGGGGGCAGGCTTTGAGGTCTCATATGCTCACACAAAGGCCTATATGGCACAGCCACCTTCTGCTAGCTGCAGATCAAGATGTAGAACTCTCAGCTTCTTCTCAAGCGACATGTCTGCCTGCATGCCACCATGCTTCCCTCCATGATGATATTGGACTAAACCTCTGAAACTGCAAGCCAGCCCTAGTTGTTTCCTTTTATAAAAGCTGCTGTGGTCATGGTGACTCTTCACAGCAATAAAACCCTAACTATGGCAATCTAGTCTCCAAAGAGAAAGAGAAAGGGTTAGCACTTCCCATTCCATATGTACATGACCAGAAAGCAAGTACCATGAGAAATCTTTGAGTTCCCTCATAGTTTAACTATCTAAGAAATAAACATAATGGAACTTCTTTAGTTCCAAGCATTTTGATATAAATGGAAGAATTTCATCTCTTTTTATGCCTGAAAAAATTCTATTGTAAATATGTGCACTGATTGTATTCAAAGTGCTTTTACAGGTTTACTTAATTTTTTTCTTTTACTGAAAATAGATTTTTTTCATATAACATATCTTTTTTTATTAAAAAACACTGTTCCTCAGTCACTAGACATCTCAGGAAATTGCACATCATGATTACTGTGGATCGGGCACAGAAAGACAAATGTCACATACTCCCAATCACTTAGAAATAAATATGACTTGTTAGAAATAGAGAGTGGAACAGTTGGCATGAGACTGGGGAGGGAATGGTGAGGAAGAACAGAGATGGGACAGACAGAAGGTACCACAATTCAGAAGGGCTGGAAGATAAGCTTAATATTTAAGGCACTACAGTGCAACAATAGTCTAAATCAGTTAATTATACATCTCTAAATAACTGGAGGGGAAGAGCTTGAGGGTTCCAAACAAACAACCATGTAAGTATTTGTGGAACTGGGAGTGCTTATTACCCTTAAGTATTATTGGATAATAATAGTTTAATTACTCTGATTGGTCGTTAGACATTCTACACACATATTGGATAACATAATACTAGAGCCACAAAAAAGTACAAAAATTCATGTCAATTTAAGAGTAGGAATTTTCAAAACATTACTACCACAAAAAAGTACACAGATCTACTTGAATTAACCACAGGACTATAAAGGCGAAACGGTTTTTTGAACAAAATTAAAGTATAGTTTAGAATGTTAGTTTAATGGCTATGCAATTGGAATAGACTCATTTTCCTGAACCTCTTTATTTATATCTAAAGTGAGATTTTTAAAAAAGAGAGACCGTTCTTATATTGAAATAGAAAATCATTTTTGAATATATTAAAGAGACAAGGTCATATTTAGATTTGGTATTTATAACTCATATTTTGTGGTAACTGTTCAAATTTTCATGGCTTTCTTTTCTCAGTTTCAGAATGCCCATTCTGTTCTCTATCAGGGTAATACTAATTTAGATTCTCACTAACAATATATAATTCTTTCTTTCTTCCTTGCTTGTGTTTGTTACTTTTGTGTTTGGAGGGCTATCTTTGATTGCTTATTTGTTTTAGTACATTGCCATTCTAATTCAAGTGATTGTATTTTTGCTATCCTACTACTGAGCATGAATAGAAAAATTTAAATCAGCATAGTAAAGATACTCACACAGTGCTCAACAGCAGTGCTCACAGGAGACTCAGAAGTAAAGTATATTTTAGTCCTTCAATAGTATTATATTATCAATGTATGATTATACCTAATACATAATAATGGAGAACTATGAGAAACCTGTCAGTATTCTCCTGGTCCAGGTGCCAATAACAGATAACTAGGCAAAGAAAATGTGATATATGAATATGTATACAGACATATAAATACACACATGCATAATGTCTAATTATACAGGCAAAACACGAAATCATATAATTTATACCACAGTGTGTAGCATGAATCTTAGAAAGTCTTATTAATAAAAAACAGACCTGGAGCCAGGTATTGGGGTGAACACTGGAAGATCAGAGAAGCAGAACAAGCCACAGCTTCCTCCCCTCGCAGTTCCTCAGCTGATCCTGTTTCCTCAGACTGGAAGCCTCTGAGTTCTCATCCAAATGGATCTCAGCTGAACTGCTGCTAAAAGCCAAAAAGCTTAACTAGGCTCTAGTTCCTCATCCTCACATCTTAAATACCTTTCTGCTTCCTGCCATCACTTCCTGGGATTAAAGGCTCTTGTTACCACACCTAGCTGTTTCCAGTGTGGCTTTGAACTCACAGAGATCCAGACAGATCTCTGCCTCTGGAATGCTAGGATTAAAGGCGTGTGTGCCATCATTTTCTGGCCTCTATATCTAGTGGCTGTTCTGTTCTCTGACCCCAGATAAGTTTATTAGGGTCCACAATATTTTGGGGAACACAATATCACCACAACAGTGGATATAAATTGGGGTTATAATATTAAGTGATGTAAGACAGATGCATAAATACAAATCCTACATGTTCTCTCACATTGGGAAGCAGAAACCCTAACATGAATGATGAATCATGACTAATATTACCTGGGAAGTTATGTATTTGAAGGGGAGTGGGTACATTAGGTTGTAAGATCAAAATATGTTCTATGTTTGTTTGGAAATCTTACCTTGTACCCTTTTATACACAGTATTATCATATACTATTATAATAAATTATAATTAACGAAATATGATAGCAATCAGTATTCTTTGAAGTGTTTATACTAAATATCTCTCTCAAATGTTATTTTCTAAATAATATGCTTTTGAGTTGCTTTTATATTGTTAATACTGATATGATTTTTATTGAAAATTTTATTGTCTTTTTAATTGTGAGGGGGTAAATATATGTGTGTGCAAGTGCCCTTGAAGGCCAGATGAGGGTATGAGATCCCAGAGAGCCGGAGTTACGTGCAGTTGTAAAACACCAAAAATGGGTGCTGGGAATTGAACTAAGTTCCTCTACAGAAAAAACACGTGCTCCTAACTGCTGGAGATATGTCTCAAGTCTTATTATTTTGTCATTGATGATTTTATGGGCATATATTATACTTCTGAATTATGTCAGCAACTACCAGCATGCTTAAATTTGTGTGTATGTGCAAAGAGATATGCAAACAGTAAAAAGAAATATAAATAACAATAAAATCAATGCTATCTTTTAGTACTGATGAATTATTCTACCCAAATTTACATTTAGAAATGTGCTTTTACAAGTAATCTACTCGAATAGTTTTTCCTCAGAGGCACTTACTGAGATACAGCTATTGTACTTGAAATAATTAAATAATTACCCTTTGGCTGGATTGTGTTTTTCTGCATTAGCTGGACTCTGTGAAGAGGAAAGACCCTTGACTTGAGAGGTGAAACAAGCAAAATTTCCATGGTTCAATGTTACTGAAATTAAAAAAAAAAAAGTTTCTCTTCATCTCAGCTATAAAATGTTCGATGTGGTCCAATTATTCACAAATCACAGGTCCACATTGTGAGACTTTCTGTTTGATAACGCTCTTTCAACCTTTCTGTCAATCATGAGCTAACTTTTCTAGAAGTTTAACTGGGAAGAATCATTTTATTTTCCTAAATTCATAATGACCAATCATGTATCAGTTGCCTAAATAATCACTGTCCTTGTCACAGGGAAACAAGAAGTTTGCTGTATCCCCTAGTCAAGATCATGCTCTCATCTTTCTCAAACTTATACCATAAGGAACTAGCGTACATTCTTAGAAGTGGTATAAACCACCATTTGAAAAAATCTTCAGTGTTTCTACCCAGCATTACTCTGGAATGCTGTAAGTTCTTGGGGCAGAGCTTCTCGCCACATCAGTGTCTCCTCTTTGAGGAGCCATTATCTTCTGTGGAAGTCCTCATGCCCCCTAATCACCAAAGTCAACTTCACTGGGCAATCCCTGGTTACTATTAGTCACAGATCTTTCTCTCAGTGGACAATACCATACCTATCGGACACCAGATATTCCAGGTATAGAAGAAATATAGAAATAGGTATGGAGGTTGAGACAAGAGAATTGAGCAATTTAGTGAGTTCATGGCTAGTTTGAATCTGTCTCTCAAAGACAACAGCAAAGTAGTACCCTAGGGATGTCAATCCCTGTGATACTCTACAAACAAAAACCAAATGTGTAGTAACAGTCACTGCCAGTTAAGTGCTCACCATATTCTAGAGCATGTCTTTGATGTTCTCAGGCATGTTCTGAAAAAAAGATAGCAAGGTAGTATCTTTTATGGATATAACAATTAAAGGCTAAGGCTGAAAATGTATATTTGTTTGAGATTATCTAGTAAAGGACAGTGCTGATTTTCACATTTATGCCTGAGTTTAAAAAAATCTAAATTCTAAAATATACTTCAAAATTTTTAGACATTTCTTATTTAAAACCACACAAAAATCCAACAAAAATAATGGACACTACAATTGTGAAGACACTGGCTAAAAGCAACAAAGGGCAGTGATTTCTCAGAGCCGGAAGTCATTGATGCAAGCCTGGAATAGGAATTGTTGACTGTCAACTCCCTCCCAGAGAGGGGTATTCCAGCTGCAGTCCAACAGTTTTGCTGAACTGTGGAACTGGAACAGAGAGCCAGAAAGACCAAAGAGGTGAAAATCCACAGGTCAGAGTATACATAGCAATGAACTACACAGAATGAGAAACCCAGAGGACTGAATCAACTCCATTGGAGAATTCAAAAAAGGACTGAGCTATGCATGTATAAGAAAATGACCCAAATCCAGGAAGGAACTACCCACAAGGATTAGAGGAAATAGTATTCAAAGCACACAGGAACGTGAACAGACAGGTCCCTCAGCCAGAATGGAAAACCTCTGATTCAAGGGCACTGGATACAGTATTTGGAAAGATCTTGTCCTAGTAGCAGGGAAAAAAGGATTAGTCCCAGAATGACCACGGTTCAGGTTCTACCTCATAAATCTCAGGAGCATGATCTAAATGTCTCAAGCAAATTTCCAAGTAACTCAATCGTGCTCCAGAGCAAAGTCCAAGAAGGAATTTAAGAGCATGAAACACCAGCACGCACATACACAAAAAGTTGCAGTAATATATTTTACCTGAACTGAAACAATCATGTGAAGATTACTGGAAGTATCGTGTTGATAAAAAGAAAGAAAGAAAGAAAGAAAGAAAGAAAGAAAGAAAGAAAGAAAGAAAGAAAGAAAGAAAGAAAGAAAGAAAGAAAGAAACACTATGTAAACACAGTTCATAGAAAGGTGATGCTTCTACTTCCAGAAAGGTGGTAAAATACCTTTTCCCATTCCTTTTGCTAGGGGCAACCAAAATCTCTCCATATTGCAAATACAATACATAGAAGCAGAAAGGGAAGGCAAACTGGCTGGGAAATTAACAGCTAAAGAAATGGTTTGGTGCTGAGTTCCTGGGTTTTCCTTTGTCATGTATGTAACATAAATAATTTAGAGCTGCAAAAGCTAACACTCCACAGAAAGAGCATGTATGCCAGACACTGTTTCTATGAAAAATAAGATAGGATTTATACTGCTGGAAAATTTATATTGTAAAGTACTGGATTTATCTTTCCACTTAGAATTAAATTCAAGTATAGGCCAAATTTGTGCATTTGTAATCCCTGCCCCAGGGTAGCAGAAATAGGCAGATCCCTGGGGGGCAGGTTCTCTGGCTGGTCACCCGGACTACTCAGTGAGCTCCAGGCAGGGACTCTGGAAAAGGGGGCAGGGTACGTGAGAAACACCACCTGAGCTTATCCTCTGAGCTTCACTCACATGTGTACCTGCACACATACAGACATGCACACAAAAACAAGGAGAATTTAGGAAACAGTGTTTTATAAATATTGGACATCAAATGATAAGATACCTGCACACAGACACACACACACACACACACACACACACACATTGTGGGAAGGAGGAATTGTGACAGAACCAAGAAAGAAGTGGACAAGCAAAATTGAAATCATATAAACAATAACTGTTCTACCATAAAAAAACAAAAGGGAAAAACATATAGTCATATATTCATGAACTCTACCACTGTCTAAGCAGCATCTGGACCTATGGTCTAGCAAGAAAATAATGATGTATTCAAGTTCACACCACTGCCTGGTGGTTTCATAAAGGTCAAGGAAGCCCCTTGTTCTAAGCAGTGGCAAATCTCCTCACAGGGATGCCACTGATCACAACACCAGAGGAGCAATAACCAAGTTCCTATTGTCATCCTGCTGATGTTGTGAGGAGGTAGCTAGCCTCTTTGGTGTCAACAGACTGAGTAAGGAATCTTCATCCCCAGCTGTATCTTACAGCAATGAGATTCCTCCCTTGTTAGTTTGAGTGAGGTCAGTCAAGGCCAAAACAAATGGAAGAGTGAAGGTTATTGAGATACACAAAATGTAACAAAGGCAGTATCCAGATCTTACCTAATCACAGCCATACGATCAGTCAGAACCTTTTCATGTTAAATTTGTAAAATGATACTAACCACCCACAGTTAACATCATACTGGAAACATTCCCACTAAAATCACAGCTGAGGTAGGTATGCAAACAATTATTGCTACTTTCCAATACTGTGTTA
This sequence comes from Peromyscus nudipes, assembly GCA_902168325.1. Classification (NCBI taxonomy): domain Eukaryota; kingdom Metazoa; phylum Chordata; class Mammalia; order Rodentia; family Cricetidae; genus Peromyscus; species Peromyscus nudipes. The sequence goes on from CABHPH010148368.1 coordinate 40,006, forward strand.
GAATCCATGGCTAATTCAGTAAGATAAGAAGAAAGCAAATAGAAACTATACTGACAGAGAAGAAGGCAATAAAACTGTCTTTCTTTATCTATGACAACATTATCATGAAAATAATGAGAAAGAAATAGTTAAAACAAACTGGCAAGAAATTAATTCCTAGAACTAACAAATAATTAATTATAGTGAGGTTGCCAAAAAAGACAAAAGGCTATTACATGAATGTCTATTGTTTGCCTATAT
>CABHPH010148369.1:0-15299 GCA_902168325.1 Peromyscus nudipes
GCCAAGGTCGTCTTGTTTTGCAAGACTCCAAGCAGGAAATTCCAAACATACTTGGATCAAACAGTCTAGGTGGGTCAAATAGTCTAGGTGGGTCTCCAACACATGTCTACTTTTCTTTCCCGTCTTTACTCTCCTCCCCTGTACCTCTTCATGCCTTCTTTCCTCAATTCCTTCCTTTCCTGCTAGAAGGGGTCTCAGTATGTTGTTCAGACTGGGCTTCACCGTGCAATCTCCTGCCTCAGCATTCTGAAGGTGTGCATTACCACTCCTGACTCAACCTCAAACCCTCTTTGCATTGCCCTCCTGTTATGGAAGAGCAAGTTTCAAGCATACTAACATGCATAAAAGATATTGTATTGTAGGTCCTAACATCTGTTCTCCTTCCCCAACCATTGACCACAGAATCAGTCACTGAAGTCCAACGTGGAAAACTTATATCCCTCGAACCCCTCAGTACCACTGCACAGAGGTCACTATGCTTGATTTCCATTATCTGCTTCACACAGCCTTTGTTACAGTCACCGTGATGAATTCCACTTGGCACATATACTTCTCACTAGATTAAGTACAACTTGAAGACAAGACCCATTCATCTTTGATTCTCATATCTAGGTTAAGCCAATGATGTTAATATGAAACTTACCAGGCCTAGTGGCACACACCTTTAATCCCAGCACTAAGGAGGCAGAGGCAGGTGGATTTCTGTGAGTTCAAGACCAGCCTAGTCTAAACAGTGAGTTCCAGGACAGCCAGGGCTATATGGAGAGCCCCTGTCTCAAAAAAGAAAAAAAGAAAGAGAGAATAAATAAATAAACACAATAAATACTTGTTTTGCTAAACTCATTTAGTGTGGAGGACAACATTCAACAATTTTGTTTTATCATGTAGTAAAAGCTAACTCTCTGGTGTTTTAAAGGGACTTATTTTCTACCTATAGTATCACATTTTTGAAAACTGAGTAGAGGCACAAGTAAGTTTTGTCTGTAACAGTTGCTCTTGTATATCTCAGGATTAAAATAAGCACAATGATTATCATGTCATATCAAAATATCTGTGAGCATCAGCAATCCTTTATGCTATAATCTAACAGTATCTTGCTAATAGGAAAATTCAGAGTCTAAAGTGGATACATTGCATTGTAATGGTTTCTCTCTTAATCAGACTCAGTTCTGGCCCTACAGAGGACCACAGCATATTCACTCATACAATTTCATAAGTTTTAAATGTTTCCTTTCCAATCATAAAGAAGGACAAAATACATCTACAACAGAAGGTACTGTATAGATATAGAAAAAGTTAAAATTAAAATATATGTTTTGTGGTTCCAGAAAAGAAAGAGATTGCATAAGGAAAGCCATGCTTTTTTTTTTTTTTTTTTTTTAAGCAGGGGTTGTTTTCCTGGTTCTACAGGAAATCCTGCTAATAGCTAAGCCACACATCCCTCTCTCAGAAGGAGAAAGAAAAGAAGCAAAATGCTTAGTCACCCTCCTTTATGTAATAATAACAACTGTACACAGACCAGGCCGATTATTCTCCTCTCTTCCTCCACCTCTTCCTCTCCCTTATTTCCTTCTCTTTCTCCTTGTATATTTGCAGTTGCTATTTGAAGTAGAGGTGTGTAGCTTAGCTTTTTCAAGAATTTCCTGTAGGAGCCAGGTAAATAAGCTGTGCTGAGACATCATGGCTTTCCTTATGCAGTATTTCTTTTCTGTAACCACGAACTCACCTGGCTTCTCCTATTCCCCATGGTTTTTATGAAGCCTTGCCTCTTTGCACTTATGTACACAACTCATACCAGCAGCTTTGTCTGCTACCACCTCCCAAACAGTGTCTGGAGGAAACACAGGATGGAGTTTTGTCTTCAAGAGGGAGTCCCCCACACTTAGAAAGCATGTATTTTAATGTCTGTGGTTTATGGTATCTGCTATACTGGGCTGCCTCTCCCAGATTTCCTTTCCCTTGGGTATCCTGTACAATTCTCTCTCTCTCCCGTGTGTGTGTGTGTGTGTGTGTGTGTGTGTGTGTGTGTGTGTGTGTGTGTGTGTATGTAAGTAAACCCAGCAGTTTAGGTGCAGAAAGCCACAAAATGGTCATGAGTATATCTCAGAATGAAACGGACAGTGAGATTTTAGAAGAGCAGATATCAAAAATTAAGAGTAGATATTTACTCGCATTATTAATAGTAAGTATTTACTCCCCAAAGAATCAGACCTATCCTCAGTGAGAACTGCTGTAACTGAGGAGTGGAAGTGCAATAGGAGAGAAAGGCAGCCGATGTAGAAAATTTGGGGGTGAGGGGATACACAGGGAAGGGGATACATTCAAGAAAATAGCACCTTTAAAGGAAAGGCATGTTTGAATATACGCTGGGAATGATCTGTTTGAAGCTGACTTCTTCACTGAAAGTCGGAAAGAACTACAGAAGCATAGAACTGGTGGTCAGAGCTTTTGTGAAATTGAGGTGAGGCTTAGCAGTAGAAGTGGCATATGCTTTATGTTGGGGCTGAGAATTTGGGAAAGCGACAGCCTCTTGTACAGATCCTCATTCTAATTGAGGAAACTCCCAGCTCATTTCAATATGATTAGCAAAATAATTGCATAATTAGGGAGCCCAAAGAAAGATACATTAGAGAAAAATAGGGTGTTAACTTAGAAAAATACTAAGTTAAAAAAAGAAAAAAGAAAAAAGAAAAACTTCCCAGTCACCTAACACTCACTTGAGAAATATTTCTTCAAAGCAGAGGATGGATGTAACATAATATTACAACATGAATAAAAGATAAATAAGTTAATGATATAATTGAAACTAGAAAGGAACACAATGAAAATATAGACAGGACCTCAGGAAACATCACCAAAACCCACTAGGATGGCCAATTAAAGGAGACAGTGGTCAGGAAACAACAAAATATGAAATGGTTGCTTGTGAAAGTTATGGGAGAGATGGAGGAAATAATCATTTCACAGGCAAAAACCAAATTACAAGGTACACAAGAGAAAAAACGGAAACCACAGGAAGCACAATGAGACACAGATTTTATTCTCGTGGGAAAAGAGAAGAAAATGAAAGAGAGAAGCAGGGATTGGAGAGATTGCTCAGTGGTTAAGAGCACTGACTGCTCTTCCAGAGGTCATGAGTTCAATTCCCAGCACCCACATGGCAGCTAACAACTGTCTGTAACTACAAGATCTGACACCCTCACACAGACATGCATACAGGCAGAATACCAATGCACATAAAATAAACATAAATAAATTATTTTTTAAAAAAAAGAAAGAAAGAGAGAAGCAAAAATCCTTGTAAAACAGAATAAGTGAAAGTTTAAATTGAAGGGGAAAACACCCCAAAATATTAATGGTGGTAGTTCCTTCAATCAGGAGAAAACCAAAACAATGGAGACAAACACTAGAATGTATTTTGACTGTTCTGGAACTCACTAGAAAGACGAAGCTAGCCTCAAGTTCAGAGATCCACCTGCCTGCCTCTGCCTCCCAAGTGCTGGGATTAAAGGCCTGTGCCACTATGCCTGATTTAGAATGTGTTCTTGAAGTAAGACCATGTGTTCTTGAAGTAAGAACACTCCATCTAAAATCTGAGTAAATTGTCCTAGAATGATCAACATTAAGACTAGTATCAGGAGCCAGTAGCTGTGTCTATTAATATATAAGCCAGACCTATTAATCATAAGCTAGATCATCTTGCTTACTCTAGTCACAGCTAGACAGCTGGACAAGAACACTGTGTCATTCTGTTGGAAAGAAAAGCCAAGTTGGCAGACCCAGAGTCAACACAAGAAACAGACACCATCTATTCAACATTTAAGGGAGCTTGAGCCAAAGATTTTAAGTCCATTTAAATTGTCCTTCCAATGTCGAGGTTTCAGATTTGTATTTTTTCATGCTCAAGGACTCAGAAGATTATTACTCACATCAGGGCTTAATGAAGCATGTCCTAGAGAACCAAAAGATCAGGCAAGTGAAGTGGTGTGAACTCTGAGCATCTTTAATAATAGACCCAGGGCAAAAACACAGATGACATAAAGTTACAAAGTACAATGCAGGTATGACAAGTACATTTTTATAACTCTCATTATAGAGTCTTGTTTATTAAAATTATAGTTATATTTTTATTCAAGTGACTGATTTTATAACTAGAATTTCGTGCAGCAGCAGCTGAATTCTACTCTGAGCACCAGTGAATTAGCTTGGGGCTTCTCATATCTCCCTCCCTCCCTTCCTTCAGATAATTTTTTCCCATCGTAGTATGACTACTTGCCATACTGTGTCCTTCCAAATGCATATGTTGGAATCTTAATGCCTCAGAATGGAGTGGCATTTGAGAGAGGGTGTAAGGAAGATGATTACACAATTCAATCTCGCTGGAGTCCTGGTAAAAACTGGAAGTTTAGATGCATTGAGAGACACCAGAATCATGTGCACACAGAGAAATAAAACACGAGAAGGCAGACATGTGCAAGCCAAGGAGAGCAGCCTAGGGATCAATCCTTCCTCCACCCTGATCTTGGACTTCCAGCCTCCAGAACTACAGGAAAACACCTTTCTAACACCTTTCTGTTGTTTAAGTCATCCAGTCTGTGGTACTTTGCTGTGACAGACTTAGAAGATAGATGTAGAACATAGGGGCTGGAGAGATGGTTCAGCAGTTAAGAGCACTGGCTGTTTTTCCAGAGGTCATGAGTTCAATTCCCAGCAACCACAGGATGGCTCACAGCCATCTCTAGTGGAATCAGATGCCCTCTTCTGGCATAAAGTCATAGTTGCAGATAGAGCACTCATTTACATAAAATAAATAAATAAATCTTTATTAGGTACAGAACATATTCTTAGTGCCTCTCTGAGTATTGAATGCTCTTATATTTAATGCTGGTGCATAGATAGCAAACAGAAAGCAACATGATAAAATGTGCCTGTGTATTGGTCTCCCTGTTAAGCATAAGTATATTTCTGGGGTGATATTTTGTTTGTGCTCTAACAAATAAAGCTTGCCTGGAGATCAGAGTGCTAAGCTAGCCACTACTTAACCATAGAGGCCAGGCAGTGGTCGCACACACCTTTAATCCCAGCACTTGGGAGGAGGAAGCAGGAAGATCAGGAGTTCAAGGTCACCCTAGGCTACATGAGATTGATCCAGTCTAAAGAGAAATAGAGCCATGTGGTGGAGGCTCATGCCTTTAATCCCAGCACTAGGGAGGTGGAGACAGTAATATAAGGCTGGAGGAGAAAGAAGCTCAGCCCCTTCAGTCTGAGGATTTGGTAGAGGTGAGAAGTCTCTCTAGTGGCTGGCTGCTTTACTTCTCTGATCTTTCAGCATTTACCCTGATATCTGACTCTGGGTTCTTATTATTAAGACCAATTAGAATTCACGCTACATATTTCATTTACTATTATAAAATTATAGGCTAGATCCAAAGTAAAACATTATTCTTATTAAAAGGGTAGGGAGGGATATGAGTGAACGGCAGAGTGAACTGGAATAGACAAAGATTGATTACAATGGATCCCACAATGAATTATGATAGCTGTGTGTAGACGAATTTCTAAACAGTCTTATTAAATAAAAAACACAGAGCCAAATACAGAGATAATAGCCGAAGAGATCAGAGCAAATAGCCACGACTAGCCTTAGCTTACCACCAGCAGTAGCTTCCACACAGAGAGAGCTTCTTCCTGCCTAACCTGTGCTTTTATTGCCTCCTGTTCTGCCTTCTCATTGACTCTAAGCCCAGCCACATGACTTCCTCATCCCTGCCTGTCTATACAGACCTCCAGGTCTCTATGGTTGGTACTGGGATTAAAGGTTCATGTCACCACGCTTGGCTGTGTCCTTGACCACACAGAGACTCTGCCTGCCATGTGATCGGACCGCCTGACTTCTGTTTATGACTATTTGACCTCTGATCTCCAGGCAACTTTATTTATTAACATACAAATAAAATATCACATTTCAGCACAAATAAAATATCACCACAGCTGTGGGTGTGTTGCTATCTAGAACCCTGGATTGGGTTTGTTTTCTCTACTAAGTAAAGAATTAAAAGAAAATGTCAGCACAACAGGTATCAGCAGGGAAAATCTCAGTCATAGCAGGCAGAGGCAACTGGGGAAAAGCTTTCACTAAACGAGAAGCCTGCACACAGCAGGGCAAATAGAAAGTCCTAAAGCAGTGGAGACTGAGGAAGCCCATGTCTGGTGTCTCCCTGAGGGCTGGGGCTTTCATGGGCCTTTAGTGGGTTAGAATGGGGGTCTTCTTCCTCTAATTTAGGGCTTGTCAGTTTAAAGAGAGACAGGAAAACTTAACAGTTTTAATGAGTCCTACTCCAGCCCTGAACTTGTGGGATAGGTCAACGGGCAGGGGGACAAAAGCCATGCCTTTGTCTCAGGTGAGGAAGAAGTGAGAAGTTTGCTATCTTTATTATTTATGTGTGCCCCCTTGCCATATCTGTCTGTCTGTCAGGATTTGTCTAACTCCTTGTGCCCAGGCGTCTGTGTATTTTGTAGTGAATATTTATTTGTAGACCTATCTCATCTACAACAGATAACCTATCTCACACCCAGGACACTCTTGCTTCCTTCTTCTCTTAATTTCATGGAAGATAACTGTTTTGTAAATGCTTGTTATTTGACGGAATAATTTTTGGGAAGAGAAGTAGTATTCAGTACCAAGCAACTAATGTAACGTTACTAAAAGTTTTAGAAACTTTGTTTTCAGTTTTAATAAGTTGGCAAGCTATGCCAATAAAGTAGTGATAGCACAAATCTTGATCATATTTCAGACTTTAATGAGACTGTTTCTGAGAGTTCACTGCATAGTTTTTTTTTTCTTTTTTTTTTTTTTTTTTTTCTTTTTTTTTTTTTACAGGGTTTCTCTGTGTAGCCCTTGCTGTCCTGAAACTTACTCTATAGACCGGGCTGGCCTGGATCTCAGAGATCCCCCTGTCTCTGCCACCCACGTACTTGGGCTAGAGGCATGCACCACCATCACCAAGCCATTGTATGTTTTTTATAATTACACTTCAACAGGTTTGAGTTTTCCATCTACTCAGAGTTTACCAAGAACTGCTCCCCCACCTTCACCCCTCAATGGCCAGGTCTTGCTATCTTACTGTGTATTCCAGGCTGGAACTCCATATCCTTTGCCTTCAGCTCTCAGGTGCTAGGATTACTAGGTATGGTGGAGGAGAAAGTTTATTGTAAATATGTGGGAGAGCATAGTCAGAGGCAGGGATGTCTGTGAAGGTCCAGAGTAGACAGGACCAGGTGAGCTGGGCCATGGAGGGGAGAGGGTGGGAATGGCAGAAGGGAGAGAGGGGAACCAGGTGCAGCAGCCAGGAAGTCAAAGGTCCAAAAGGGGTGACAACCAAAATGTCTGGATTATACAGGGAAGAGCCTCTGAGGGGAGGTCAGCCCTGCCCTTGGGCTGGAGAGTTCAGGGTAGAGGGTAGGGTGTCTGAACCTTACTCTGTAACAGATAGGGACTGAGGGATATTGAGAGAACCTGAAAGCCAGGTCTGGCTTTAATATGTTAAATAGACACCTCACCTGTTTGTCCTGGGTTTGAAATCTAACAATAAAATATAGTAGTTCTGTTCACTTATAGTTGCCCAGTCTTCAAATTCATGTGAATGCATTTTTGTGTTAGGATCCTTTAAACTCTTCGCGAGTAGTAATTGTATAATTGTGGGATACAGTTTTGCTGCTATCCTAGGACAACAGAGCTACTTCCTCCCCTCTGACTGTGTTTTGGTACACACTGTCCATCCTTTCCCTGTTATGAGCTTGAACTCCCCTTCAAGCTCTAGTGACCCCTGCTTCCTTCCTTCCTTCTTTCCTTCCTTCCTTCCTTCCCTCCCTCCCTCCCTCCCTCCCTCCCTCCCTCCCTCCCTCCCTCCCTCCTTCCTTCCTTCCTTCCTTCCTTCCTTCCTTCCTTCTTCCTTCTTCTTGTCCACCTATTAACCTTCCTTTCAGAAGTGTAAACAAGGGAAAAGATTTTTGGTTTTTACCCATTGTAATGTTTATCTGTATGGAATATCGAGAATTTTCCATCTTTTTTTTTTAGTCAGTTTTATTTTTTGTGTATTATTTATTTGTTTTTCTTATTATAAGTTATTTATTTCACTCAAGTTTCAAATTTATGTTAATAACACAGGCCGCAGTTTCATCTTAACATTAAAATACTAACTGGTTGGACGTGGCACATGCCTTTATCCCAGGAGGTGGAGGCAGATAGAATTCTGTGAGTTCTACCAGCCTGGCCTACAGAGTGAGTTCCAGAACAGCCAGGGCTACACAGAGACACCTATCTTGCAAAACTAAAAAACAAAAACAAAAACAACAACAAATTCTTGGCTCTGTTTGTAGTTATGCCCCCTTTTTCTTTATAAAACTGTTTATACATGACTTCACTTTGTTTTTCTTAGGATCATTCTAAAATTTCATCTGTTCTGTTTTCGAGAAGCAGTATTAAAATACAGAAGTGTTTCCGGCTTTATCCCTTGCATTTTGCATTATTAGCAACTGTGGTCAGTGTCCTCTAGCCGAAGGCCACCGGAGAAACACTGAGTGAGTTGTGTTTGTTATTTCAGCAGCATGGAAGAGTGCTCTCAGTAGGGAATGGCAGGCAGAGATAGGTGGTCAAACCTGTTAAACCTGTTAAAAGTTTACCAGGTGGATTTGGAGAGTTTAAGGAAGTGGGACTCGCCTGAGGATTGGAAACTGGAGAAAAGTAGAGGGATTCTGTAATTTGGCATTCTTTTAAAGAGAGTTATGCATACTTTTAACTGAAATGTTTTCCCACCTCCCTGGGTACTGTATGCCGAACTGAATCCTCGGCTTTAATTTTAATGATCACATAACAATTATATTTAATCATGGGGTGTAGAATAGTAGTACTTTGGTATATTTAATATAACATGTAGTTGTCAAATCAGGGTAATTAGTATTTCTAACTCCGCAAATATTATCATTTTTATGTTAGGGCCCTTTAGACCATTCTCCTGTAGTTATTTCAAAATATGTAATTAATTGTGAGACAGAATTTTGCTATTATCCTATGACAATAGAACTACTTCCTCCTCTCTGAGTGTATATTGGGACACACTGTCCGTCCTTGGACTGCTCTCTCTCTCTCGTATCCCCTTCTTAAACTCTAGTGACCCTGTTGTAGTCCGTATTTCTGTGTACTCAACTCACTTGGCATCCACAGATGAGTGAGTGAAAGCATGTGTCATTCACCCTTACACCTGATTGATTTTATCTGACATAATGCCTTCTAGTTTTATCTGCATTGCCATAAATGATAAGATTTTGTGAATGGAACATTCACATTGTGAATGGAATATTCCATTGTGCATATATACCACACTTATTCTTCCAGTCATCAATTGATGAATACTACAGCTGATGCCATATCTTGGCTATTGTAAATAGTACTGAAGTCAATATGGGCATGCACGTATCTCTTTGATATGCTTATGTCATTTCTTTTGGATATATAACCTTGTGGGGGGATTGCAGGGCAACATGGTAATTTTGTTTTCAACTTTTATAGAAACCTTTGTACCATTTTCTCTCAGTGTGCTAATTTGCATTTCTCCCTTCTGCAACAACCTGCATGGCATTTGGACTGACCCGACTGGGGTAATGGGAAATGAAGAATGAGGAAATGACACACACATGCAGAAAAACTGAGATCAGCTGGGCAGTGAGCTCTGATGGAGATGCAATAGCAGCCTGAAAGCTCAGGACATTAATTATATATCACTGAACAAGGAGCCAGGTTTATTATATACACCTGAATGAGGAGGTGGGCTAGCTAACCTTGGTAGCAGGTCTGTGTAGGTGGCAGTGCTGGGCTGCAGTCATGGAAGCTGTAGTTGATACTTTCTGCATATACAGTCAGTATCTGTCTTTGGACTAGGGGGAAGGCCTTGCCATTGCATCGGGGTCCTTCACATGGCCATGTTCATGTCAATAATACACATTCACTTGGGACTTCATCCACCCCCAGCTAACAGCAATTTGTAAGGGTGTCCCTGTCTCTGCATCCTTGCCAGCATGTTCTATTTTTATCTGGTGATAGATTCTAACAGGTATGAGACACTATGTCATTGTGGTTTTGATCCACAACATTGTTGGTGGTTACTGGTGTGAGCTACTATTATCTTATCCACACAGAGAGCAAACAGCCTAGAATGAGGACAAATTACATTTGCAACAGTTGTTTGTATTAGTCAGGAGAGAAGAGAGTTGATGTTTAATGCTTGAACAACATTATGAGGTATGAGTTTCTCTCATGTTATTATGATCTTTGAGTGACTTTGTCTGATGCTGGTATGATGAGATAATATCCCATTGCACCGGAATTGTGAGTTCCAGGCTACCTTTCATGAAAGAGTTTTTGGTGGGGTGTAGACATTTTTAAATGTCTTATTCCTAAAGAGACAATAAAAACAGTTATCAAGTAAGAATTAGAGTTACAGACTTTAAGTCTACTTATTTACTCCATCAAAGACCCCAGAAGGGTTTAATGTTACCTAACAACAGAGACATCTGGCTGCCTGGACAGTCACTCAAAGTTCTTCTGTAATGTTGGGGCATCCAATTTTGCCCTACAGGCCTAGTATACCTGACAGGCATTTCTAAGAAGCAGGGAATTTTGAAGGACTGTCCTACCTTGTCTTGGCAAAGTTTGTCAGTTACTTATTTGTGTGACCTGCTGGTCCACATTGTCAGCATATTGTCAGCAGTCAAGGCAAGTGCAGTTTCTTGTCCAAATGGCTAGATTTTGCCATAAAGAAAGCAGACTCCATATGGAGGTTCTTCAATGCCTATCATCTTCTCTGAAGTAAATTGGTGCTGCCAGGAGCCGACATGTTGCACTGTCAAGAAAAGCTTTATGTAACTAAAACATTTTAAATGCCATATTCTGTAGATCTTTGAAGGGTTTGAAGACCATCTGTCTATCTATCCAAATATATCTGTTCTTAATTATACATTATATTATTAAATGAGCTGTATAAGCACAATACTCCAAACAATAGTAGAAACATACATACAGTATAAAAATAGCTTTACATTTGTATAAATAAAACAAAATCTATACCAACGTAAAATATTTTGAAATTAATAGTTGTTTTTTGGACTAACATATATTCAATAATCTACACTTTTCCTTTCCCCTATCATTCCTATATCATATACCCCTTTTTTTCTTTTAGAAAGAGATTTTTGAATTTAACTCTTTTGTTTAGTGCCCACCCCCTTTTTTTAAACTAAGACCAAAAACAATTTGTAACCAACCCCCCCTTAAATGATAATAAACATCTATAACCCATCTTTTGGGAATGTGGTGTCATTCTCTAGACTATTTCCTGTTGTTTGGGGGCATTGGCATCTTTGGGAGATCCTGAAAAAGTTCAGGATAATGGTTAAGTCTTGGCTGGAGTAGTTTGTGAGGCTGGATTATCTCAGCTAGCAGTCTTGAAGCTGTTCTGGATGCAGAACTCTAAGGAAACTGCAACAGAGGCATTCTTAGAGGTTGGATCACCTGGACCATTTGTTTTCATTGGTGTCTGGTCCCTTTGCTCGGAAAATACATAAACTTTTAAAGGTAACACACATATCTGCATTAGTACAAGTATAGACTGTGTGTCTATTAAAAAAAAGATGAATTTTTATGTTTGAGCAGGTAAAATATACATCATGTGTTTTTGTAGTTTTTCTAGGTTTATTTCTTTATGTGTGTAGTCAGGATTTTTAGGGGGTTTTCCTTCATCAAACCTGTTCACCTTTGACCTGGAATGAATCCATAGCCTCTCATTTCCTGTGGAAATAAAAGCATAACCTCTCTCCCAAAGCAACACACCTTTTGACTTCCATTTTGAAGTCAAGATATTTTAAAAATATATATGTTGGTTTAATCTAGCAACTTTCATAATCCAGTGTCTCTTAGAAGCCAAAAAATTTAAAGACAATACAATATCGTACAGGATCCAGACTCCCTGTGTATTTTTCAGCTTTCTGTGGCTTTTTTCTTTTATATTACTTTACTTCCTTTTTAAGGATTTTACTATTATTTTAAAACTATACACATATATTTTTATGACTGTCTATAATCTTTTTTTAAACAAAATGCTATTTATTTATTTAGAAGTTTTTTTGGTCTGGATCTGTCTTTACTGAGCAGCTGTAACCTTTCCTGTCTGCATGAGCAAAACCTCAACCCACCATGAAGCATGCTAGCAACTCAAGCCTGCAGGCAGCAGCTGGGAGATGCCTCTGTACAACTGCCATATGTAAGATTGTGGGAACCCACCATGTGGCTTAGCTCATGTCCTGCTGGCAGTTGCCAGGAGACACATCTCTGGCTGTGCCTGGCATGAGAGACACAAAACCAGGAAGTCTCATTTGGCATCATTTTTGAGTGTCTAGAACACTTTTTAAGCTTTCTCAAGTCTTATGTGGATGTAGGTGCCAGACATTTGGGTGCCATTTGTAGGCAGAGTTTCTCTGTGTCTTGGTAGCCACTCTCAAATAACCATTCGGTGGCTTATTATTAATTATACATGCTTGGCCAATAGCTCAGGCTGGTTACTAGTGAACTCTTACATTTTAAATTAACGTATATTTCTTATCTACCCTCTGCCACATGGTTGTGTCTTTCAACATGGCACGTTTATCTTGTTTCTCTTTGCATCTCTCGAGACTCTCCTTAGATCTTACCATCTGGGAATATAACTCATGAAAATGAGGACATAGAGACAGAGCCACCAAAAATGTGCCAGAGTGGACATAGCAGCTTTTTCTGTAATAGCTTGAAATTGGAAATAACCCAATCATTTAACAAAAATAGAGTAAGTACAGTGTGATGCCTTCATTCAAAGAGATGTGCTGCATAAGAATGAGAAAAATATAAGACAGAAGCAAGATTTTGCACATTTTGTAGAATTTCAAAATTGTATCAAAGATACACAGGGTCATAGGTTCAATACCCTGCACAGCAACAAATTAAAACCAACAAACAGATCAAAGTATCTATGTGGTACAAGTTGAGAATGATGTTTATTCATGAGGAAGATATTGACTGGAAGAGAACAAGGGTGCTGGAGAAAAATATGCATCTTAATTTCACTGGTGTTCACATGGAATTCTCCATAGATAAGTTGTGGAAATACATATTAAAGATCTACTTCCCTGAGAGGAACTTATCGCTTAGAAAACAGCAACAACAACACACAGTAACAATAAAAACAATCAACAGTGAAAGAAGTACAGCCAAGCTGACTATGAAACACCTGTGGTTTTTTTTGATTCACCCTTCACAGGCACAAAACTCTTCTCGGTTTTGCCTGGAGCTCAAACCAGCAGCATTTAGCATAGCACTGAGTACCATTTCTGAGTTATACTAGGAAAATCTCTGGTAGGATGGCCTCTATGCTTAGCAACTTTATGGCTATGATAATTCCCCCAGAAAACTTGCAAAGCACATACTAAACGAGACATGGACTTTAATGGCTTGAGTTCCTGGTTTATGGAAGAAAACCAGAAAGTTGCATAATGAATGTTGCTTTTGAGTTAGATACATCATGTATTTTGAGATGTCCTTGTTATGTTAACCTGTCTGGGTAGATGACTGGGTAGAGAAGTGGTCCTGAGTAAATTAATTTAGAGCCATCATTATAGTCATATCCAAAATCAATTCCAAATGGATCAAGAAATATACATAAATAAGGCCATAAAATGGGTAAAACAGGTTAGTGACTGATTAGTGAATAAAGTCTTTTCCACAACATAAAAAATCAAAAGGAAAAAGTCTAATAAGTCTAAATATAAAAACTGAAATTTCCCCAGGTAAAACTTTATAAATAAAATTAAAACACAGATAACTGTGAGAGTAATATATGAACCAAAGATTAATTTTTACCAGCATTTTATCATGACAATATTTACCTGTACAACAAAGTTGAAGTATGTAAAAACATTTGGAGAAAAACTAATTTGTATTATTAACTGATTATATGTTTTTTTCACATATATATTCTTATGTCTTTATCATTCATGAATCCATTGTTTCATGTATTTCCAGGTAAACTGTCAATATTAATGTGCTTATCTCCTGTTGTACAGGACTGTCTTCCTAGCTGTGCCCCACTTACACAATCCCAGCTAGGCTTGCTGGCTGTTGATGTTCCTTCATGGAGGGAGGTGTCAGAGGGAGTCATGGAACCCTCACTGAAGTATCTATACATCCCTCCTCTCCAGTTATATCTAATTTCATGTAGCCTCAGGGAGGGGGTAGAGCATATGGATGGGGAAGGTTCCATGCAGGAAGGTATCAGGATGTCATCATCCGTGCTGGGTGCAAACTTTCCGGTGTGGCTGCTGTACAGTTGTTTATGTTCCTGCATGTAACCCCTTACTCATTACTCTTGTAAGTAATTCTAATAGACTCATTGGTTTCCTGAATGACCTTTGGTGGACTCATACCAGGATTTGCTATTGGGATTTTAGAAGGAGGGGGTAGTTTCAGAGACTTGAACAGTCTGGAGAAGAGGGTGAGTGTACTCCACATCCACTCCTAGGTTGAAGATGGAGCAGGCAAGAACTTGAATCTGACCCTCTGGTTCACAGGTCTGAGTCTGCTTTTGGTACCAATATTTGACATTTGCTTAATGATAACCATGCTTACTGGAGTGAGGTAGGATCTTCCTATAACTTTGATTTGTAATTGCCCAATATTAAGAGCATTTTCTTGATGTGTTTATTTATTATTTGTACTTCTTTTGAGAAGGGTCTGTTCAAGTCATTTGCCTATTCATTAATTAGATGATTTGTTTGTTTGGTGTTTACATTTTGGTTATTTGTGTTTTTGATAACAATCACTTGTCAGGTAAGTAGCTGGCATAGCTGATTCTCCTGTGCCACAGGCTGTCTTTTCCACTCTGAGAATTACTCCCTTGGCAGTGCAGAAGGGCTTGGGTTTGATGCCATCCCTTTGTTCATTCTTGCTGTTATGTCTTGACCTATTATACTCCTATTCTGAAGTCTTGCTGTTATGTCTTGACCTACTATACTCCTATTCTGAAGTCCTTGCCTATGCCTAAACTTTAGAGTATTTTTTCTAACACTTTCAAAGTTTCAGGTCTTACATCAAGGTCTTTGATCCATTTTGAGTTGTTTTTACCCAGGTTGTATTGGAGATCCAGCTTCATTCTTCTTCTTCGCCTTCTTCTTCTTCTTCTTCTTCTTCTTCTTCTTCTTCTTCTTCTTCTTCTTCTTCT
>CABHPH010148369.1:21829-42504 GCA_902168325.1 Peromyscus nudipes
CTCCTCTGGCTTCTCCTGCTGCTCCTCTCGCTTCTTCTGCTCTTCTCGCTTCTTCTGCTTTTCTCGCTTCTTCTGCTCAGCAATTTCTTTTGTCAAATATTCCTCATTCTTTGTCTGTTTAGATACTAACGCTCTCACAAATTTTAATGTCTACATAAATAAATAGAAAAGGACTCTCATTAAAGACCATATCTACATTGAGAGGCAGTTGACCCAAATCTTAGCCCATGAACCAGCAGTGCCCAGACCATAGCAGAAACATATCCTCAAGCTCTATCAGACCCACTAAACCAATACCTGCTTCTTCAAAGGGACCAGGAGATTCATATGCATATTGAAGGTCCCAAAGAACAGATCAAAGATATTAAAAACCTCTAGGTAGACACAAGCACCCACTTGGAATGAGTGATGGCAAACATCAAATGTGTAGATCACTTTAAGGAACAAGGCTCTATTATTATCAAGCTTTTCAATCCTGTTTACTTTTATCACACGGAGACTGACTGGATACCCAGAACCCATTTTCAAAGACTTAGTGCTCGGACACAAGGCTCAGCTATTTACACCTCCTTAGAATCCCTTGGTTGAGTGCATTGTCTAACTGAGGTGGAGAACTTTTGTGCTACAACATTTTCTTCACTTTGACTTCTTGAGATGCTATGGACTTAGTGACAGAGAAGGCTCACTTTGAGCCAGATTGTTTACCAACTGTTAGGAAGGGATCCCAGAGAGTATCAGAACCAGTTTGCTGCTTACATCGGTATCTCCAATACTAAAGGCTGCAGCAAACAGACTTCGCAGGACTTCAGTTAATTCTTTTTCCATACATAGAACAGTCATTAAACAGTCAATACAATTCCGGTGGCCTAGTTCAGGTCTCTGTTGGAAATGAACAGGTAATCAATTTCCTATGTCAGGGTAATTTCAGTATGATGAGGACTAGGTTTACGAGTGAGAAGGCTTTCAAACTTTGTATAGCATAGTGGAGTCAGCTGAAAGTGTTAACGACTGACACCTGGTCTACCTGCAGTCATCTTGATTAATTGATATGGACCTCAGGACTGTAAAAAGATCCTTGGCAAATTCAGTTGCTACATAGCAAGGGTACTAAGGGCAAAGAGTACAGGTTAATAATTATTCCATTGGCTTTGAAATTCTATAATGGTTTGATTTTTTATGTACTTCCTTAATAAAAATGCATCTAAAATAACATTATAGATGAATGGATGTGACAGTCTTTGGGTAGCCCTAGCTGTCCTGGAACTCACTTTGTAGACCAGGCTAGCCTCAAACTCACAGAGCTCTGCCTGACTCTCCCTCCTGAGTGCTGAGACCAAAGGTGTGTACTGCTGCCACCACAACATAGCTAGGATACAACAGTCTTAAGATCAGACTGTTTCTTTGGAGTGTCTGCAATCAGTGAGAATAACGTAGTACAAGACATTGACGAGACAACCATAATGAATACTTGAGAGTCTACCTGAATTTTCTGTAAACTGAAAAAGGATGCTAACCTCTCCAGGGAGAGCTCATGAGAGCCCTGCCTCTAAGCTCTTTCAGAGCATTAGAACCATCTGAGGAGTTTGTTAAGACACAGCTTCTTGGCACCACTCACAATCAGATTCCTTGGGCCAGGGTCATGAATTTGCATGTCTCACCATCCTCATATGGGGCTGAGGCTGGTGATGCAGAGAGCTGTGTAGCTGGCTCATTGAGAAAAGCTAAACAGATTTGTTGTGGCCAAGTTTTAGCCCTGAAGATATTGACTCATGTTCAGTTACTAAGAACACGAATAAATGCCAGGCAGTGGTCATGCACACCTTTAATCCCAGTACTCTAGGAGGCAGAGGCAGGTGGATCTCTGTGAGTTCAACGCTAGCTTGGTCTACAAAGTGAGTTCCAGAACAGCCAGGGCTGTTACACAGAGAAACCCTGTCTCGAAAAACCAAAAAAGAACATGAATAAAGGGGGCTGGAGAGATGACTCAGTGCTTAAGAGCACTGGCTGCTCTTCCAGAGGACCTGGGTTCAATTCCCAGCACCCATGTGGCAGCTGACAAATGTCTGTTAATCCAGTTCCAGGGGATCTGACACCCTCACACCAATGTACATAAAATAAAATTAAGTAAATTAAAAAAGAGAAATGTTAAAAAAAAATGAATGAACTAACTAGTAAGCTTAAGTAGCAAGCAGTTATATTTTGGATCTAGTAAAAATCCCCAACAGAAATTATCATAATAGAATTAGTCACCTGAATATCCGGAAGGCAGACTTGATTACCTCTTTTTATGATGTATCTCATGGATTCTTTTGCATGATACCATTTCATTGCAGCCTGGTCCTGAATGTATGCTCCAATGCCGACCACTGCCACTTCATCCCTATAGTAACAACTCTAGGATTGAGGTGAGAATTTGGGGGAAAAGATGGAGATAGGAGATGTTAAATTTTCAGGTAGGAACCTCATGAAAATAGTTGACTATCTCAGTGGCCATCTAGAAAAGGTCTTTGGTTGCTCCTGGGTAGCTGGTTTGTCCTTTGAATTTCAGAAGTTTCTGTTTTCCTGACTCAGGCTGCCCCAAAAAGCAGCCACCCAGACTAGTCCCTAATCTTTCTACAATGCAGCTTTTCTTTGGATCAGGCGTGTGAACACACACACACACACACACTACCAGTTTCATCCCTTAACTGTGTAGATCTCTGACATAAGCCTGGCACAGATTTACTAAGAGCAGATTTATCATACTAATCCAGACATTATTAACGGTGAGTATGAAATTGCATTTGGGTATAAAATTGTTTATTCTGCCACCATTGGTTATCGTCCACATAATTTTGGGAACTCAACTGAAGAATTGTGATTCTCATTTTCATAGCCTATAGTTTGCTATCACAGGTATAAACCGGCAGTCTCATTATTGAACCACTGTTTCACTTAATGTTAGACTGCAAGGTAAGAAGTTAGTAAATGTATCATCACCCAGATCAGAGCAAAGCCCTCCCTCAGAGTTGCCCAAGAGACCTACTAACCAAGAAATAATAAGCATCGCTGAGGTTCATCTGCAAGCAGGCGATTTTCTGTATAAAAGGTAAAGACTCTTCAGGAATGACCTCCTTCTTTGCCCCTTTCCTCTGTGCCATTTTAGCAATAGGAAATTGCAACCCAAGATGTGCTTCCCACATCACTGGAGAGCCTCTTAAATGCTAAGAGGCGTAGTCACAGCCCACTCCTTGCAATGAGATGAAATCATGACCACCTGAGGCGGCAGCTGCTCCTCCACCAGCAAAGATATTATGTTATGGGGTGGGGGGGGGGAGGGAGGGGGGTTTAAAGAAATCAAGTTGAACAGAGAAAAATGGATCAGAAGAGGATGCAGGGATTTGTCCTCTAATTCTCTCAATGGTCAGTCTCTCTTCTCATTTTCTGTTTTAAAATTATTATTGTTAATTAAATTTATTCATTTATTTTACATCCAGACTGCAGGTTCCCCTTCCTCCTCTCTCCCATTCCCTCCTTTCACTCCCTCCCCCTCCCCCCACAATCCACTCCTCCTCTGTTTCTGTTCAGAAAGGGGCAGGCCTCCCATGGGTGTCAACAAAGCCTGGCATATCAAGTTGAGGTAGGACTAACCTCCTCCACTCGCTCGCTCGTATTAAGGCTGGGCAAGGCAACCCAGTATGAGGAATAAGTTCCTGGAAGCCAGTCACAGCATTAAGGACAGGCTCTGCTTGCTAGGAGTCCCACAAGTAGATCAAGCTACACACAACTGTTACACATATGTAGAGGGCCTAGGTCTGTCCCATGCAGGCTCCCTAGTTATTGGTCCAGACTCTGTGAGCTCCTATGAGCCCAGGTTAGATGTTTCTGTGGGTTCCCTTGTGATGACCTTGACATTACCACCCCCACCCCCGGCTCACACAATCCTTCCTCTCTCTCGTTTTCTATTTGAGAAGGCAGGTTTATTTACTGAAGAGTAGTGTGAATTATCTTTAATTTTTCAGTTTCTTAGAAACAAGGATGGCATAGCATACTCAAATATATTGGATCTGAGAAGCATGTTGAGAACACGTATCTGTTTATAGGAAATACCACAACCCCTTCCCTCCTCGTACATAACTGAGCTTACAATGGAATATGGTGGCGTTCTGAAATATCATAATCCTGTCAGCTAGAGGAGTCGTACAGATTTCATTGATAAACTGGCACTTTAAGTTAGCCTTGTAAGCAGAAGGAAGATGGAGAATAGAAGAAAGGCCTTTTAATTGCAGCTGTAACAGGCACAACCAACTGCAGTTACAAGATGAGGCTGTGATTTCCCTATCTCCCAATTGGCATCTTTTTGACTCCTTCCTTCCTCTTTTTTTTTCCCAAAGGTCTCCTGGTGGCTCCGTATGGACCTATTTCGCTAATCTTACTGCTGATAATGGGGTGCTTGGAGGTATGTACTGAGTCACTGTGGATGAAAATGTGATGGCCATGCAAATAAAGTTTAAACTTCTCCATCTGGTAGACCTTAACTTTGAGCTAACCCCTGTCTGCTTGAAGTGAACGGAAATGACAACTGCCCAGGCAGGTGCTAGACTGTAATCCAAGCTATTCTGGAGGTGAGCAGCAAGAATCTTGATGTGTGAGACAGTTTTAAAGAAATAGCAATTGCCTCAAAGTCCATCCGCCTCTTGAGGGAGAACTCATGTTAAGGGAAGGAGCCAGACTTTCAAACGTGGGACAGAGTCAAACAAAGTGGTCTTAAAGAAGGAACGGTTACAAAAATGTCTTTCATCGATCGTTTTTATTTCCCAACCCAACACTGCCTTTGTCTCCAGTGGAGTCTGAGATTTCTCCTAGAAAAGGAGAGGTGCCTCTCAAACCACAGCTTGCATAGGGACTTTTGTTCAAATGCAAAATTGTGACTGGTGGAGCCTGAGGTGGTGCATTTCCAGCCTGCTGCCAGGTCCTTCCTGTGCAGGGACACACCTTGAGGAGAAAGGTTTGCAGAACATTCCTGAAAAGCGTTCAGGGCACCTACAACAATAGCTGAAGTTTTTCTATGCCCCATCCCGTCCGCAGCTGCTTAGACCCCCAAGTAAACACACAGAGGCTTATATTAATTAAAACTGCTCGGCCATTAGCTCAGGCTAACTATTGACTAGCTCTGACATTTAAACTCAGCTCATTTTTGTTAATCTATATATTGCCATGTTTTCAGTGGCTTTACCTGTGTGCCATTACATGCTGCTCCTTGGATGGCGGGCTGGCATCTCCTGACTCATCCTTCCTCTTCCCAGAATTCTCCTTGTCTGCTTATCCCGCATATACTTTCTGCCTGGCTACTGGCCAATCAGTGTTTTATTAAACCAGTATACAAAAGCATTATTCCACAGCATATGGCACAGTTAGGATCTTTGAGTAAGATGGGAAAGGGAGGCATTCTCTAGAGACACTGTGCTGGCTTGACATGTCCAAGTTGTCAGATCCTCCATAGAAGCATCCTAGAGAGGGCCTTTTGGAATAGCTGGGCTTTGAAGGTCAGAACAGGCCAAAAATATGGCCCCTGTGCAGATCATCCACCACTGTTTTTAAAAACTTGCTTTTGTTTCATCATATGAGTATTTGTCTGTATATATGAATGTGTACCATGTGTGTGCCTAGCCTGCAGAAGTCAGAAGATCATAAAACTCTAGCCACAGTGGTTCAGAGCCGCTGTGTAGGTGCTGGGAACAGAACTGAGGTCCTCTGCAAGAGCAGCAACTGCTCTTAACCACTGGGCCCCAGCTGATTTTTGCATAGGTGATACATGACCCCAGTTCATCCTCCTCAAACCCTGTGGTTCTTTTTAGGAGATCAGAATTGTGTGAGCAATGGTAACACATTTCTATTATCCAACCTACAAGTTAGTAAATCCAAAATGCATAGATTTGTTACTGAAATGGTCTGAGATTTTGGATATTTCTGGGTGGTTTTAAAGATTCTTTCATGTAAACATTGTTATGAAGTACGCAGGCATGGGAAACCCCCACATGGCCAGGCCAGAGTATCCCACTCGGGCAGGGAACCATGCTGGTGTGTGGGGCAGATGCAGCAGCAGGTTGGCAGGTGACCCACTCCATGCAGACATGGCGGCAGGGTGGCGGGTGGACATTCACAACCCATAAGCTACATCTGCTTGGAAATGGTTTACTGCAATAGAGAGATGAAAAAAAGATAGGAAAGGAGAGAAAGAGAGAGGGAAAGAAAGAGAAAAGTATCAAGGGTCAAGGGGTGCACACCTCGTGGGAGTGGAGGGAGGGAGGGAGAGAGAGAGAGAGAGAGAGAGAGAGAGAGAAAGGAGTGGAGTTTTTCCTTAAGAAGAGGCTTCTACATCAGGACTCAGGGTGGCCCCAAGGGTTGGATCAGAATATTAACAAACATTCCATGATTCTATTATTTGATCTGGGCTACAACAGAGAACTGAATGTATATTTAAAAACCAGGTTTTATTCTTTTAATTAGATTTTTGAAGCATTTTGAAGTAGTAAGTATTTTGCTATCTAAAACTACACACACACACACACACACACACACACACACGAATGAATGGAAACATATCACATCTTCAGTAATTATTGTACAAATACGGCAGATTTACAGTAATTTTTCTTTTATTTTCCAAATCTTCCACTTAAAACTTTTATTACATTTATTCATTTGTGTGGTGTGTGTGTGTGTGTGTATGGATGGACTTATATGTACATGCCATGAATATCAGAGGACAACTTATGGGAGTCAGTTCTTTCCTCTACTCTGTGGGTCCCAGGGCTCGAATTCACATCCTCAGGCTTGGCAGTAGATGGCTTTGCCATTCCCATAACCCTCTCAATTTTTTATAATTATATTTTAAATTTCCACAGTCTTCCTGCCTCCCATCTCAGGTTAGTGCTGGGACTGTGGATGCTTGTGCTACTGTGTGTGTAATGGGGTTGAGAACTTGGCATGTCAGGATGCCAAGTTGATGGCCCATAGGGCCATCTTCCCAGCTTAATTTTTTTTTGTTAATGAACACATAATTATGGGTGATATTTTGACACAGATATGCAGTGAAACATGATTAGATTGTGGACAATTTGACTATAATATGTCACAAAAAGAATCTTCTTTGATTGAATCTGACTTGGATCCTTTGAACTTTCTAAGCCTGGATGTCTGGATCTTCCCCAAGACTGGGAAAGGGTAGAATATTCTTCTAGTAGGTTCTGTGTCTATTCTTCTCTTACTCTGAATTTCACTGGGTTCTCAAAGGTCATGTAGATGTCCTTCATTTTTCCTTATTCATTTTTGTTTCTGCTCCCCCTCCCTCGCTTTCTTCCTTTGTTATTTGTGTGGCTGAATGACTACTAAAGACCTATCTTGAGGCCCAGAAATTAATTTTTCCACTTGACTTGTTCTGTTTTTGCAGTTTTCATTTTTGTGTTTTGATTCTGTTTGTGATCTATAACTCTCTTGAATTTCTCATACAGAGCACGAATCTTATTACATTTTGTACTGTGTTTTAAATGAACTCAATTAAAAACCATAACGACTAGAAGAAGCAGGTGTTATTTCTAACTTTTTCTGATGGATGAGAAAACCTAGGCTCAGGGAGGAAAAGTAATTGCCTATGTTTACAAACGGTAAAGCCAAGTTCAGGGTGACATTTAGGCTGTTTAAGTCACCTTTGGAATGATGCTTTCATGAAGTGAACTAAAATGCAAATTCTCCTGCCTCTCCCCAACCTGGGGCTATTCTCTTCTTTTAAAAATATATATACATATATATATATATATATATATATACAAAATCAGTTCTGTCTCATTAAGATTTGAGAACTAATAGGTGTGTGCTCTTTAATGGGTACACACAAGCATTACACAATGGCTGTGGCTACTCCTGTACTATTATTGCAGCAGATCTTTTCTTGTTTGTTTTGTGTTTTAGATTGTACTCTTTATACAAGAGCCAAACTTCCTGATGCACATTTTCAGAGCTGTATCAGTATACAGTATAAGTGATTTCCATGTAAATCACTGAACAGTTACTATTACCCTAAATTTGCTTTTGACACAAAAAACAATATATTCAATGCCAGATGACTGTCCCAGGCCTCAGCTGTTCTTGGAAATTCAGTTTCTATATTGGAAGTCTTTGCTCCATCATATCTGGCGGTCAGGATGGAAATCTGTAGCCTTTGTGTCTAGAAACAAGTGGGACAAACCACAACCACTCTGTGAGAGGCAGACCTTCTTCAGCACAGCTCCTATGGCTTTGCTGCACCAGTAGTCATCTTCAGCAGGCAGCTTCTTTCTGTAGAAAGGGAAGATTTGTTCATCATTTCCCCTTTTGTTATCTTTAATTGAGAGCTGGGAGGGAGAGAGGCCACTATTTATTTTTGTGTGTGTAGCTAGTGGTTTATCCCCAAACAGAAAGCAGTCCTTTGCATTTGTTAGGTTGGTACTGTGTCTGTACCAAACAGTACCCCCAAATACAGTGACTAGAACAAAATTGGATTTTTTCTTTTTAATATAACTGTACAGAGATAGCAGTCCAGGGTGCATATTACTCTTATTCAACACATGGATTCCATTTTGGGGTTCACAGTGGTTGATTTAATTCCCTCCGTTTTTGTCTGTATCCCAGACAGGGGAGAAAAGGCCAGAGGGAAGCATAGCCATGCCTAACAGATTCCTCCACATCTCACTGACCAATATTTGGTCAGAAGCTTCAAAAGAGGGTACAATTAATAATTTCAGAGAGTAAAACATTTGCCCCAGTGAAATCTAGAGTACTGTTGTTCAAGAGAGAAGAGGTAATAGATTGTAGGGGAAAAAAAAACTGTCTCTATCACAATTCACACGGTGTATTTATGTTTCATTGTTCATAGCTATTAAGCTAGAAGTTTTACCTATCTCTACAATTCCAATTGATGAAGTGATAGGGTTCTTTATAGAGGGGCTACTGATTCCTGTGGGAACTATCTTTCCTTGTTTGAGAGGCCTTCATAATGATCACTTGAGTAATTGTGAATCTAGGTAACTGAAAAGTAAGTGCCAGCTGCTGGTTTTCCTGGGCACATATTATAGTTTGTTAGCCTGCTTTAGTTAAATGTCACTGTCCCCAAAGAGCACTGTTCAAATGTCAGTTACCTCAATTGCACTTAGTGTGCACGGTCCAATGCGCTTATTGTGAGAGAGACAAGCTTTATGCTAGCTCTTCAGTCTACGGGTCACTGCGTGGAGAATAGTATTCGCAGTGTCCACTGGTCAATCATGTTACCTTTTAAGGAAGCTCCTGGTGTTTGGCTACTGTTGGTCTGCCACTCAGTTCATGCTCAGTGGGTAATACACGTAGCCATGTTATTTCTTTGTCTCCCAGTGGTAGACGAATGTGCCATTTTTATAAAATGAGTGATAGTGAGAGGGGATGAGGATGAAAAGGGAAGGAAGGAAATGGAAAGTGATAACACTCTGGGGTAGAATTCTGGTCAAACTTAAATGAACTTATAGAAGAGATAGAGGATATATATACACATATACATACACACACACACATACACACACACACATATATATTTCTAACTGTCTAGTCAGGGAAGCAGAACCTGTAGTAAGCTTGGGTATGCATGTGTACTTAACATTCATACCATTAAAATACATATAGCACAAATACACATACACATATATTATTTATGTAAAGAGACAGAGACAAAGTGAGACAGGGAGAGGAAGGCAAGGATAAGGGAGAGAAGTGATCTTTGTCTTAAGGACTTGGGGGTTCTGGCAAGTCCACAATCTGTAGGGATGGAGAATGAGACAGCAGGCTGAAGAGCTGAGGAGAGCACGCTATGGTTCAAGTAGGAGTGTTTCCGTAGCAGGAATGTGAGGCATTTCTTCTTGCTCAGGGAACAGTTTCCAGGTGATGCATGGAGGTTCACCATCCACATTATAAACTTTAATTTCATCTAAAATCCAATTTAATGGGAGCATACATGATAATATTTGGCCAAAATATCTAGGAAATATAACCCAGCATGGATACACAAAATTAACCACCACAAGCTCTTCCCAAAGGCAGACACGTGGACCTGCATGAAGAACCTGTTTGGGTTAGATGAAGACAGCATAGAGAAGGTGACATAAGTTTGAAAGCAAGCAAGAAAGAAAAATAATAATAAAAGGCAACGCCAAAGGACCTGCTAGAGTATTTCAGAGCATCAAAGCCCCAAGAAGCTAATCGTACAAACTGATCTGCTTGTAGAAATGAACTCAGCACAGCTCAGGAAAGACTCCTGCTCCAGGCCAGAAGACACAGTCAGAACAAGGAGGCAAGCGTGACTCAAGTCATTCAAAGTACAAAGAAAACCTTCTAGCTAAACAATATTTTATCTATCTTCACTCATAATTTACTACAACGTAGTTCTTTTGTATTGACAAAACTATTAAAGCCTCCAGAAAGATCGAGTATTTCCCACTGATTGTCAAGAATGATCTGGCTTCTGCTTGTGGGTCATTTTCATAGTCCTGCAGCATCATGCAAAGTGAGGCCATAAATTTGAAGATGCAATCTCATGGCTCAAATGGGTTGCTGCTCCTGGGGGCTGGGGCTGGGGTGGACTGATAGCGTCTCTGTAACCCTGAAGTTCCCAGTAAGGTACATGTGCTTAGTAAATATGACTGACATTGCATTAGTGGTAACTTTATGCCAGATGAAAGGCAGTACAATAACTATAAGAATGTTAAGAGAGAATTAGAGACAAAATCTAGACTCGGTCTCCTCTAAACCTACCCAAGCTTGAGTTTCCTGATGTATCATGTGAGTGTGGTTGCAATGGTCCTCTGTACACATCCAATTGATATGAACTAACACATAGAAAGTGCTGATATAAAGAAAACGAATGATTCTGGGCTCAGTTTGATTAGTGGTAGTAACCCTATGGCATTCTCATAACTTTCCATTGCAGTTGAGGTTAGGGATTGTACTATTCAGAATGCTCCCTGCTTGGAGAAATGCCTGAGAAAACAACTGAAGGGAAGGAGAAGTTTATTCTGGCCCTGGGTTTCAGAAGTTACAGACCAAGGTTGTCTGGACCCATTGCTGTGAGATGAGGCAGAGTATCATGTTGGCAGGAGCTACCCTGAAGCTGCTCCCTCATGGGGGCCAGAAATCAGAAGGAGGAAGAGGGAAGAAGGAAAGGACTCATGGGAGTGGGGGAGGGGGGCAAGAGAGAGGAAGGGGAGGAGGGGCCAAGAGACAAGTTAAATCTTCCTGGGTCATGTCACAGGTGGGTAACTTCTTTGGACTCAGACTCATCACCTACTCTTTATCATGTTCCTTCGAATAACACCCCTCAGAAATAATCCTTTGATTAGGTCAGAGCACCGAGGATCCAGTCATTTTCCAAAGACCATCAGCTGGCCACCAAACTCTACCATCTGAGTCTGATAGACATCTCATATTTAAAATATAATAGATATAAAAACTGCCTGAATTCTGGGTAGGGTGAGGGTGAAAATCAGAGCAAATACTTGGAACAAGAAAGAGACATCTCTTGAAAGCACACAAATTAGGACCGGATGTGGCTATTTCACTATTCCCAACCTTTTTCCATCATCCATCTTGACTTCTACGCTTGCTGGATGGAACCTCACTGGTATAATTTAAGAAAAGAAGAAAACAAATCTTTGACCACCCCTGAGGTCTCTAGAGTTCATATTCTCGTTCTTTCGGTTTTTCTCTACTGTCTCACTCCTTTCAGCAAAAAAAAAAACAAAAACAACAAAGTGCCGATCATCAACCTCAAATAAACGACAGTAGCATAACTCCCCACCCTTACCTACCATGGGTCCTGTTTCTGTGTAAGACCGGCTGCTGTGCTTCCCGACTCTCCGAAGCTCTCGTCACTACATGAGCACTGACCTCTGCCTGTACTGACATTCTCCGTTGACTGGACAGTGAACAGTCTTCTCCCTGAGCTGCTTTCCTTTCTAGTGCTCTCTTCTGTCCTGCTTCTGCGACACTTGCACCAGAAGGCCCAAGGTTTCTTGTCTTCTTTGTGATCGCCCGTTGTCCTGTGTTCTGACTTTGGGCTCTTTATCTGTTTGTTTTTATCTTCTGGGTGATTGTGAGATCTCTTACACATCCCTCCTGTCCTCATCTGGGGCCCCCATCTGCATTCATCAGCTAGTTCAGTAAGTCTATAATAACGAGAGAATTTTGCGTTTGCTTTTCTCTCTTTCTGGATTCATTTAACCTATCCAGTTCTGAAAACACCTCCCGTGGTAAACAGACAAAAGCATGAAGGGTGGTGAGAGAATGGATTCTTGGCTGAATGGGACTTCAATGTGGGTGTCCTGCTTGGAGGTTATTATGGTTTGTCCGTGAGATGTCCCTCACAGGTTCACATGTTTGAATCGTTAGTCCCACCCCCACCCCCCCACCCGACCCCCCGATTGTACTGTTTGGGAGGTCACGGAACTTTTCTGACTTGTGATGTAGTTAGCTGAACAGGCACGAGGGTGGGAACGCAGGATTATAGCTAGTCCTTGCTCTGGCCCCAACTCTCTGCCTCCTAATCGGTATGTGAGCCAGATACCTTATGTTCTCGCTACCATGGACAGAGGCCGTTCCGGTGGCCGTGAACACTGCCGTGCCTCCCCACCCTGAAACTGTGAGCTGACCTAAATTCTTCCTTCTCCAAGTCACTTCTGGTGAGCATTTTGTCACAGTGGCAAGAAAAGCAAACAATACAGGGGCAATCTGAAGCCTCAGGAAGATGACTCAACTTATACTAATCAGTCATTTTAAGGACTCAACTGAGCACTGCACGGTGCTTCGAAGGAGACTGCTTTTGCACAGTTGAGATTAGGATGGGGAAGGTTGCAATCTAGTGCACCGTTTGCTCAGGACCAACTTTTGTGACTTGTCTAATGTCCTCAAGTTATATTTTTACTAACTTTATAGTAACCGAAGCAAAGGATTTTTGTTTGTTCCAGAAAAATAGGCCAAAGAGATTTATTTTATTGAATGTGGCTTTTCCTAAAGCAGGAGGTCCCAGACATTCCTAACAGGTAAAGGACCCAACCCTACTGGAAGTGATAATTCTCATCTTGCCTTCCTCCTAGGGCTTGGTATTCTCCATGAACAAAAGCACTAGCCTCTGCCCTCATGTTTCCTGCATAGGGTTGAGGAGAAAAGAAAACAGGAAGAGTCTTGGCCTGGCCTGCGGCATGGACGTTTTGTTTTCCTGGTTGTTGGTAATACATGTAAGACACACATGGTAGCACCTTGCAATAGGGCAAGCAATTTTAAATTCTACATGTTTTAATTACCAGGCCAGGACTTTGTTTCTGGCTTAATGACACAGTCATTTTGCTTTTCCTGTTTTTATGTTTTTAAAGTCATCAAATGGACAGTGTTAGGTACAGAACTGGACTTGATTCCAGACAGTTTCTTTCTTTTTTCAGGAGCCCGATACTTAGCGCTCTTCTGAATCCTTGTAGAGCTCCTTGGGCAAGTAGTGCCTAGGCCCTACTTCATCTCCAGGAACTCTCAAGACTCTAAAGGACTAGTACTAGGGGTGAAGGGGCACCCCCAGGTCCACACACATTTATATCTTGAGTGAAGATATAAGGCTTGATGGCAGATGTGTCTTTATGCCATATTTCTTTTTATTTATGTCTTAAAAAAATGTGAATGCTCTGTCTGCCTATATGCCTGCACGCCAGTAGAGGGCATCAGATCCCATTATAGATGGTTGTGAGCCATCATGTGGTTGCTGAGAATTGAACTCAGGACCTCTGGAAGAGCAGTCAGTGCTCTTCACTG
The DNA here is from genome assembly GCA_902168325.1 of Peromyscus nudipes. NCBI lineage: Eukaryota > Metazoa > Chordata > Mammalia > Rodentia > Cricetidae > Peromyscus > Peromyscus nudipes. The sequence continues at coordinate 35,663 of CABHPH010148369.1, forward strand.
CTGAGCCATCTCTCCAGCCCCCATATGTGCTGATATGTGTCCTCAAAACCCAACTCTGCTCTTAGTAGGTAAGAATACAGTTACTTCCGGGGTTGTATGTGACAAGGCAGGCTTTCTTAATTCTCTGTTGGGTTCCACAGCCTGCTTGCACCCCTAATCCTCAGCTCTCTTCCTGTCAACTGGTCTCCCTAGACATGGTAGATCTCCATTCCCTGGTTCTAGCAATCTAGGTCAGGTGCGAGTGGAGCTAGGCACTGGATTCCAGCCACCAGCATTCCTTACCCTCCTCCCTGATCCCACACTAGCAGTCACTCTGGGTGAGCAGAGCCTTTGCTTGCTTGATATTTTTAAACATTTACTTATGCACCCATGTGTATGTGTGTTCTTGGGTGTGTGCACATGTGTGTCACGGTGTGTATGTGGGTAGTTGGAGGACAGCTTATGAGAGTCAGCATCATGGGGATCTTGGTGATAGAAGTTTGGTCACCTGTATCTGCTGAACCATCTCACTGGCTCCTGAACCATGCAGTTGTGTGTGTGTGTGTGTGTGTGTGTGTGTGTGTGTGTGTGTGTTATATAAATGTCCTATTTAGAGCTAAGTACTCCATTATCACTTCTCAGCACTTTGAGCATATACGGATGTCTCCATTAACTGCTGTCTACTACAAGCAGAAGTTTCTCTGACCAAGGCAGAGAACACCAATCTATGGGTATAAATAAAATTATAGATATTTAGGAGGCAGTTTGATACCATGCCCCTTTAATAAACCAGTAGTAGCAGTTTCCATCCCCCACCTAGCATCTATGACCACCCCAGCTCCAGACCTTTGTCCAGATTTACAGTACCAGGCATGAACTCCATCCTGTGTAGTGAGCCTCAAATCCCTTCAGAAAGTTGTTACCTCCATAACAGTCATGTGCTGTAGTGGGCATTTCGAGAAAGGTATTCTCCTTCATAATTCTTGTGCCTTTGTTATTGACAGCTCTTCTTCCTTGGCAGTCTGTATAGTACCTCCTGGCACTATAGAAACTGGCCAGCAGGGAGGAAACTTCCAGCTCAGTCCCCACTTGATTTCTCTATGTTTTATAGTCAAAGTATATGGCTTCTTCAACAGGGTATTACCATCTAGTTCTGGTGGGCAGCCAAGAGCAGTGACAGTAGCCTGTCTTGTTTTGGGGTCTCCCTGACCCACACCTTACAAGTTAGTCTCCTACACCCAGCACTGGGATTTTCATTTAGCGATCTATAGCTTCTGGGAGCAGTGATACCCACCCACGCAGGGTACCATTCTTCAAACTTTTAAAAATTATATATTTTTTATTATCTTATCAAAGAGTAGGTCTGTTAGGGTTTAACTGTACAAGAGTACCTCGGCAGATCAGGGTGAAGGAATACCACAAAGTCACACCATCTAACAGACCCTCACGTAAGAGATTTATTGGGTTGGGGGTATACAAAGTCAGGCTCTGATGGAGGGTGGGGGAAAGAGGGAACAGACTGTGAAAGCACTGGTTTTATAAAGGGAATAATGCTTGCACATGGGGAGAATATGTGACTCGATGTGACAGCAGAAATGTGTTAGATTTGGTGGCCGGTGATGACATGGCTGTTGGCAGTGAGTTACTGAAGGTAACCTTGGGGGGTTGTTTCCAGCATTTGTCCCTCTTGCTTATTATAAAAGGTGAGGAAATAGGAAGGTGTGACTGGTGAGGCAGAAATGGGAGTGCTGTGCTCTTTATACTGCTTCCTGTTGTCTAGGGGTGTTGACATCTTCAGGGCCCTGTTGATCTTCACCATCAGGACATATTCTGTAGTCCTGAGGCTCCAGCTCTGTGGCTAAGGGTTGGTAGTCCTGTAACATTAACTGATTGTTTGATTAGAGATTTTTTTGAGTTTGTTGGAGAAACATAGAGAAGAAATTGATAAAGTTAGGGTGCAATTAGTAAAAGCAGGAAAACACAAAAGAGGGGGGTCAGGAAGGGAAATATCCACTTACATGTGGGGTTCTCAAAGGCCATGAGTCTGGAAGCATCAAGATGTTTCTTACGTTTTTTGAAGTCTGTTTGAAATTGTTGGATTTTGTTTTTTACTATACCCGATTGGTTGACACAGAAGCAGCATTCCTCTTGGAGGAAGAGGCAAAGGCCACTTTTTTTCCCCCCAGCTCTAAGAAGATCTAGTCCCTAGCACTTTTGGAGTAGCACCACTGCCAAGGAGTCAATTTATCCTTGAAAGGTGACTACAACTTGGGCCACCTGTTGGAAGTCCTGGATAAACTAGGAAGAAAATTGATGAAACAAGGTCAGAGGGGTGGTCAGTTCAGCTTTCCTGATGACAGCACCACAGTTATTCCTGGGACGGCCAGAAGGAGCAATATTTGAACCACCCTTTTATTATATCAGGTAGCTATTGAGTTCACAACTGGTAGGACAACTGGCTTATTGAATTTTTCTTATTGTTTTTTTCTTTTCTTTTTTAATTTTCTTATATTTTTTATGTTTTCTTATTAAATGTTTTTAACCTATCAGCTTTCTTTGTGTTTAAAAAGTGTTAATATTATACAAATAGGGGGCTGGAGATGTGGCTCAGTGGTTAAGAGCACTGGCTGCTCTTCTAGAGGACCTGGGTCCAATTCCCAGCACCCACATGGCAGCTCACAATTGTCTGTAAATCCAGTTCCAGGGGATCTGGCACCCTCCCACAGACATACATGCAGGCAAAACACCAATGCATGTAAAAAAACCAACCAACCAATGAAGAACAGCACACAAACAAACAACAAAACAAACAAAAAAAGCCTGGCAGTGCTGGTGCACACCTTTAATCCCAGCACTAGGGAGGCAGAGGCAGGTGGATCTCCGTGAGTTCAAGGCCAGCCTGGTCTACAGAGCGAGTTCCAGGATAACCAGGGCTACACAGTGAAACCCTGTCTTGAAAAACCAAGAAAAAAATTACATAAATAGAACAGAAAATCTGGACAAGTGCTATTCTATGTATTTTATATGTATTCATTTACTTGACAGTACTTCATAAAATAATTAACCTCATTTTATACACTATTAAACTGAGTCAATAAAGATGTAACAACTAAACTCATGAATGTAGAACTAATAAGGTTTGGAGTCAGAATGCACGCTATAAAGCCTCCTATTTCTACACCAGCCTCCTTATTAGCCATGGGAAGTCTGACCTAAGTTTACACTCTAATTGTTTGCTCCTGAAAGCAATTGCTTCCGTAGCTGTTAGTTGGCTCACTGTAAGGAGTAGAGGAAGCCACATGCTGGACTGTGGTTTAAGTTAATTGCCTCTGTTTAATTCCACCCATATTTATCTTTGCTTATGAAAAGGGACCAGATGGCATTATCCATCTGTTGTACATCCTTCAGGTGAGGGTCATCTTTTCTACACGAACAACTCTTGTTTTCAAACTGCATTTAATTTGCAAAACAAAACAAGAAAAACCTCCAGTCTTTTCAGACTTAAAATACACACATGCATGAGGTCAGAAAATGGAGATTTTAACTTTTACCTCTTACTGGAGAGATGGCTTAGATGTTAAGAGCACTGGCTGCTCTTCTAGAATACCTGAGCTCTATTCTCAGGATAAGTAACTGGAGTTCCGGGGGATCTGATGCCCTCTTCTGGACCTCATAGGCATTGCATGCACATGGTGCAGGCAAAACACCCATACACAAACTATTTACCATTTAATTTCTATACATTCACTTGTATTTGAATTCCCCTAATCTCGTTTGTCACTGAATGTTTGAGAACCTTATGGGAAGGTAGGAAAAACAAATTTAATGTGCTTTGGTGACCCCTCAGGATGCTTTTACCAGTCTCATATTTGTGAAACTAACTTTTCTCACGGATTAAACTCTTAAGTCACATTTATAATGCAAAACAGATTTATTTTTACCCAAACAATAAGCATTAGAAAAATGGGAAAGAAAGCAGTCTTCAGCAATTGGAAGCAATGAAGGCTCCCAAATCACTGACTTTGTGATCCCTAACTTGCTTCTTTACCCTTCGAGGTTAAACCCCTGCACCCGAGGTAGACGGCTTTTCAATCCGTGGTTTCTTTTGTTCCTTTGGTTTTGCTCCTTCCAGAGAAGTACGGTGAGTTTTCAGACACTGTTCATTTGTACTCTGTGTATCGAGAAGTGGTTTCACAAAGTTTTTGAGCTACAGACACAAACAGGGAAGGACATTCATTACGGACCACGTCTCCAAGGTGAGGCAATTTATCCAAACTGTAGCCTGTGAACCACAGTCCAAAGCACAGCAGATATGCAGAATCTCAAGTTCTGCCACAAATCTTCTAAATCACTGCGTAGAGTACTGAGAAGGACCAGGAGATTCATATGCAGATTGAAGGACCAAAAGAATTGGTCAAAGACATTCCAAACCTCTAGGTAAACACAGGCACCTGCAGGTGGGAGTGCCAGGGTATCTCATCAGGGATACAGACCATTCTAAGGAGTGCCAGGGTATCTCATCAGGGATACAGACCATTCTAAGGAGTGCCAGGGTATCTCATCAGGGATCCAGACCATTCTAAGGAGTGCCAGGGTATCTCATCAGGGATCCAGACCATTCTAAGGAACGAAGGTTCTACCTTCATGCTTTTCAGTCCCCTCTACTTCAATCACATGGAGACTTCGACTAGATACCCAGAGCTCCTTTTCAAAGACTTAGCTCTAAGTGTTCAGGCCTAAAACCCAGCTATTTACATCTCCATAGAGCCCCTTGGTGAGCACATTCTCTAACTGGGGTGGAGAACTGTTGTGCTATGGCTTTTTTTTTTTTTTTTTCATTTTGACTTCCTAAGATGCTATGCTCTTGGGGAGTGAGTTCTACTTTAAGGAAGCGTGTTCATCAACAGTCAGGAAGATTTAATCAAGACTACAGTCCAATCACATCTCAAATGGTGCCTCCCAGCGGGCAGCAGCATTCCTTGGAATTTACTTCTAAAGCAAATCAGAGACCCTTTGCAAAGCCTATCAAACACAATAAACTGGGGGTGGATGCCAGCTGCTTTTGGTAGTGAGCTCTCTGAAGTGTTTCCGGAGATCAATGAGCTTAGGTATTTCTGAGTGACTCTGACAAGCTGGCACCAGACCGTTATTTTGTATAATTGTCCAGAGCACATCATTTCTGAGAAGTCTATGCTATAATGCATTGCACTCTTTCTTATTAAGATCTCTTAATCTCTCATGCCCCAGTTACTCTTAGCAGTTAAGTTTCTGCCCTTCCTTGGGAATGGACATGCATATAACGTGGAAGGCACTTCTACCTGCCCATTCCATAGGCAGATTATGTGAGAAATGACATTGTGAGAATCAATGAACCTACTTACATCAGTTTCACGATGTCTAGTAGCTAGTTTCTGTAGCTCTGTCAGGTTCTGTGTTAATGTTTTTTCCAGCTCCTGGGCTAATGTTATGGCTTGTATAGGAGTGGTTATTTCATTCATATTAGGCTTCTGTTGGAGAGGAACAGAACTGTTAATTTCCTTCCTCAGGACAGTGTTATATTCTACTTTACATATAATGAGGAGACTTGCACAGCCCAATAGTCTCCACAATCTGAAGTGCCTTGGAATCAGCTGATGGCTCACTTCCAAACACTGATTTCATTGATGGAATATGTAAAGTGAGTTTGAGGATCATAGATTTTTACCTGTGGAGATAATTAAGATAATCAAGGACATTGAGGGTAAATGACCCACGTATATATTTTTATAATTCCATTAGGTTTGGAATTCTATGGTGACAGTTCTGTTTTTTTTTATTAGCAAATATTTCTTTTTATAAAGGTTCAGTTAAAAAGCAACAGCAACATTTTAGCTAATCAGGGATGTAATGTCCCTGAGTTTCAGACCATTTCTTTTGAATGTCTTCCCTGAGAAATGAGGTGGAGTAAGACACTAAAAAGACAGATAATAAATACCTGAACCTGTGGATGAATTAGTGCTGTAAAAGAGGATGTTAATGGGCCTGTGAAGAGGTCGTGAGAATACTGCTTCTCAGTCTATACAACATTCGGATCAAGTTAGGACAGAATGAGGAACTTGTTAAGATACAACTCCGAGGTCCCACTCACAGATACCTTGGGCCTGGGTTGGGGTCCATGAATTGCATTTCTTAGGATCCTCAGGTGGGGCTGATGCTGCTGATGTAGAGACCACCTTCGTGTAGTTCATTGAGAAAAGCTAAACAGTCATTCAGTGACTACGTTTTACCCCAAAGGCATTGACACCTGCTTACCCTTGAGCTCAGTCACAAAGAAGGCCATGTAAGAACACAAAAAATAAACTAATAAATGAGAGAGCAACCAGTTATTTCCTAGGCCTAGACAAGGCCCTGCGGAGATGATTGCAGCAAAATTATCGTTACCTTGTGAACTGGAAGGCAGATCCTACTACCCTTCCGTTCCCACAGCTGTCTTAGGAATTCATCTGCAACTTCCCTCTTGGTGTCAGCCTGTTTTTCAAGGAACTGGGCAAAAGGAGGCATTGTCTTGCCAACCGTGAATCGGTAGGCCTAGGATAGAGGTGAGATTATGAGGGTGCTGGGGATGGAAGGAGGTTCGTCTTGTTTCTGGCACTTTCATTAATTGTTGGAGCTGTGACAGGTGCAATGAAAGTTTCACTTAGCCCAACATGTCTACACTAAAAACAAAAGTCGCACATCGGCATAAACCTATTTATTCTGCCTCCCACCACTGTTGGGTGCCCATTTAATTTTGGGGGGGGGAACCTACTGAAAATCAAGGTTCTCTTTCTCCTTACCATATAGCTCATGATTTCCAATTACAGTTCTAAATCAACAAACTGCAG
>CABHPH010148370.1:8786-52914 GCA_902168325.1 Peromyscus nudipes
GTTTCCAGCCCACATCTGTGCCCCGAGTCTTGTACTTGTTTAATCTATTGGCCACTAGATATTCCCAGTTGTAATTTCTACAGGCTCCTGCTAAAATTGTTCCCTTCCAAAGCAATTCTCTTCTGTCTTCACAAGAATCTGTCACTTCTTTTGTATTTCCTAATTTGGTCATTGGCACCCTCATCTTCTCTCTGCCCATGGGAAAATGTGAATGTAATTACTCAGGAGTTCTTGGCCCTGTAGTGATGTGTGAGGTCAGCCTCCGAATCCAGTCCCATGTGTGCCCCGGCACTCACCGGATGTGTGCCCCCGGCACTCACCGATTGCGACATGAGGGAAACAGTGACCAGCAGACAAATATGTGAACAACTCCCAGTGCAGTTCGCTATTGTGAAAAAGACCGAGAGGGAGATGAGTCAGGAACAGAGGGGGAAGTTGTTTGTTTGTATTTTTATTTTTTTAAGTTTCCCTCTGAGACAGGTTCTCTGTGTAGCCCAAGCTAGCCTGAAACTTGGAGTCCTCTTGCCTCAGCCTCTTCAGTGCTGTTAATTAACTAATTTTTAAGGAAGGAAGAGTTTACTTTGGCCTACAGCTCCGGGAGATGCAGTCCACATGGTACGGTGTCAGGAGCAGGAGGCAGGTGGTCATGTTGCATCCATAGTCAGGACGCTGGGAGCCCTGGTTCTCAATAAGGTTATCATTGACTAGATCTCTGGAAATGACTTTTTAGCTGAGGCGCAGAGACTAGGAGAGAGTGCAGTTGTTTTCAGTTTGCTGAGTCGGGTGCAATGCTGCACGCTCTGGCTTGTGTTTCCCAGACAGCTCAGGAATCAGCCTCCTTCCTGCAATTCTGCAACCCTGCATGGAGGTCATTGCGCTTTCTCACTGTGACTGCTTCATGTGCCCTCACCACTATGGTGGCTACCTCAAAGACGTCCTCCAGTCAGCCGGCAGCAACACGTGCAAAACTGCTCATCTCCTTCCCCTTCAGGCCCTACAGGTCCTCCTGTGTCTTCAAGGTAACCTGAAACTCCTTAGAGCAGTGTGCCTGATGTCCTAGCTCGGCTCTTGCTCATCTTTACAGATTCTTCTCACAGTGGTTAAGCACATGCCTGCCGCCTCTCAGCCGTGTTGAATCACTGTGTCCTTGTTAGCCGTGCCCTGTGCCCTTCACCCTTCACGCTCCTCCCTTTGTGCACCGTGATGTCTTTCCTGGAATGCTGCCTCATCTCCCTGTGGGACACCCACATCAGGTGCTGGGGCCTTGGGACTCTTTCCCTCCAGGCCCCAGTGTTGTCCTTGAGGAGTTGGGCTGTTCCCTCCATGTGGCACAGTGTCTGCCTTCATCAGATTTGCTATCTTCTGTTGGTCAGTGATTGGCAGCCGTGATGGGATGTTGGAATACTTGGTTCCCAGTTGGCATTGTTCAGGCGGTTTTGGAAGGGTGGCCTTACTGGAGGAAGTATGTCACCGGGGTTGGGCTTTGGGAGTTGAAAGACTGGACCATTCTCAGCGCCATGTCTGTTTCCTGCTTGAGAGTCGAGATGTGAGCTCTCAGCTTGTTGTTGCAGCCACCATGCATGGGACCTCCACTCTGCCATCATGGACTCGAACCCTTTGGGATCAAAAGCCCAAGTGAACTCTTAATCACCAAGACATCTCTCCAGCCACTGTAGAAAGTATTTACAGAAAGGCGTCCTCGGCTATGTGCTAGCTGCAAGGCTTGTCTCATGGATTTCCTCTCTAGGAAGTCTGAGTGTCCTGCAGACTCACCAGGCCCGGCAAACTGTGCCATTTCCATGACACAATGATGATAACAAAAATGATACTTCTCCATTTACTGGGTACTTTATGTCAACGGCTAAATACATTTATATCTTATTACTAATTTGTGTTTTCTATAAATGTATGTTATTATTGTATTTTATATATGAGGAGGCTAAAGGATTAGAGACTATAGCTTTTTAAAATTATTTTATTATTTGTGTGCATATGTTATGGATGTATGTGTGTGTGTGTGTGTGCATTTGTGTATGGATGTGTGTGTGTGTGTGTGTGTGCATGTGTTCTCACCTGTGCACACAGTTGTTAAGGAGTAACATTGGGTGCTTGCCTCTATAGCTTTCTACTTCTCACTGAATCTGGAGCCTGCCATTTCAACTAGATTGGCTGGCCATTGAGCCTCTAGGTTATACCTGCCTCTGCCTCCCGACCTGGGGGATGATAGGTGCACACCACCATGCCAGTATCTCATCTCTTCATGCTCGCACAGCAAACACTGCCCACTGAGCCAGCTTCCCAGCACCTTAGGGAATTTTCTGAAAGGGCTCAGCCAGAAGGTGTCATACTCAACATTCCACATCCGTAGCTGTTCCTTGTAGACAGCGAAGGAGAACTCACCTCATGACTAAATGCATATCTTGCTTCTTTGATGTCAGTAGAGTACAGGCTTACAAGGCTTCCCCTCATAAAACATTATTTCTTATATTATTTTCTCCTTGCTTTAATTTCCTTAGATTTGTTGAACTTGTCAATTACCATTTTTTATAGCTTTATGATTTATCTGATTATAAGAAGTAGTTTTTCACTGAAAAAATATAGTAGCCTAAGGCTGGAAATAAAACATCCAACTCTCACCTTCCAGGATATTCTTAATATTTGATTTTTATTCCTCTACATACCTTGGGAATTTTTTTTTTTGTTTTCTAGGTCTTGGGTAATTTTTCTAGGAACCCATCACCTGAGCATTCTAAGACAACACAGAAAATATTCCGCAAGTCTTCTCACCTTAATTTGCATACCTGATGGTGTGTTTTCATTTGAACACATAACTATCCAACACCTTCATGAGAAGTGAAGTGGAATTCTTACTATGAAGGTGAATACTATAATTCCCTTTGAACCTGGAGGGTCCTTGGAACTCTGCTTTTCTTCTAGGATGCATCTATCTATCCAGTCTTCTATTCCTCCATCTGTCTATTCTCTATTTATCTCTATCTATCATTTATCTATCATCTATCTACCTATCTATCATCTATCCTTTATATTCTGCATTGTTGGAGTGCTGGTTTAATATAGACCAATGGTTAAAATATATTAGTGTTTTCTTGGTTGTTCCTTTCAAGTCCAAAGTTTGGCCTTTGTCTGTATTTTAAAGTGAGTGATGATAATTTTCCTGGATTAGAACCAGTATAAATTACCTAACTCTGTTGATGTCAAGAGTGTAGCATGAATCTTAAAAGTTCTTATTAATAAAAACAAACCTGGAGCCAGGTATTGGAGTGAACGCTGGAAGATCAGAGAAGCAGAACAGGCCACAGCCACCTCACCTTGCCAATTCCTCAGCTGATCCTGTTTCCTCAGAGTGGAAGCCTCTGTGTCCTTATCCAAATGGATCTCAGCTGAACTGCTTCTCGAAAGCCTAAAAGCTTAACCAGCCAAAAACTTCTAGTTCCTGGTCTTCACGCCTTACATACCTGTCTGCTTTCTGCCATCACTTCCTGGGATTAAAGGCTCACTTTCTGGGATTAAAGGCATGAGTCACCATGCTTGGCTGTATCCTTGAACATACAGAGATCCAGGTAGATCTCTGCCTCTGGAATGCTAGGATTAAAGGTGTGAGTGCCACCATTTTCTAGCCTCTGTATCTAGTGGCTGTTCTGCTCTCTGACCCCAGATAAGTTTATTAGGGTGCACAATATTTTGGGGAACACAATATCACCACAGAAGAGCACAACTATTCATGCTCCTTGGTCTCATGAGCAATCATACCCTATGCATATAAGGACCACGGGTTGGAGCTGAGTATTTTGGATATAAGTGGAAATTCTTCAAAAGAAAGATTGTAGTGTATCAAAAAGAAACTCAGAAACACATCAGGAGAAACCAGGAGCACCTGGTTTGTAGCAGATTTCGTGGCATTCTCTAAACTGTATTCATCTTTGTTTATTCAATGAGTGTTATTGAAGTAACTCCGTGGGACAGCATGTGCCTGTAATCTCAGCTCTTGGGGGCTGAGGGAGGGAGATCATGAGTTCAGGGGAAATTTGAGTTTCACATAGAGAGTTTTTTCTTAAAAACCAAGAACATGTATGTATATCAATATAATCTATGTGCATACAGCTAAAATAAGGGATTCACATCAGTTTTTAAGAAAATCAATATTATCAAATATAGAAAAATGGGCCAAAGGCATATAAAACTACAGAAGAAGAAATACAAACAATAAATATAATATTCTAATCAACCATCTTGAATAATCAAAGAAAAAGTAAATTAATATGAATATGATTAGGACTTTTAATTTCTCATGTTCGAAACAAACCCATGCTGTCAGTAGAAGGCAGTTTCAAAGTTTGTGTTGCAAACCTTAGTTTCCAATCCTTTGATGCAAAGCCACCTTCCAAGTCTAGCCCAGGGAAATAAGGACAGACACCAACAAAAGCGACAAGCACACTTATCATGAAACTAATTAATAAAATAAGGACATGCCGGTTAAGGTGGGGGTACATGGAATAGGAACAGCCACATACTGAAATACCAGGCTGTTCTGAAGACTCTGCGGTGTGATAAAGTAACAGCATTACATCTAAGAAAACCACAGAACTGTTGGGTTTAGATTGTTAACAGCCACACCGAAGTAGTCACATAAAACAAAGGGAGTAGATCTACCTGCTCAAAACCAAATAAAAATTACTCATCACTAGTGTCTAGTTTTCACCTAGTGTCTTTCTGCTTCTTAACACTCATTTCATTTGAACCCCCAGTAGAAAAGTCATATTTAAAAAAATAAAGCACTGAAGCAGAGCGTGCTTTCCACCTGTCACTACTTACAAATTGCTTTGTATCAGCCGGGCAGTGGTGATGCATGCCTTTAATCCCAGCACTTAGGAGGCAGAGGCAGCTGGATCTCTAAGAGTTTGAGGTCAGCTTGGTCTACAGAGTGAGTTCCAGGACAGCCAGGGTTATTATACAGAGAAATTCTATCTCAAAAAAAGAAAAAAACAAAAACAAAAAACAAAAAACCCAAACAAACAAATTTGGATTGTATCCTGGAGATTTTGTCCTGATTTTGTTTCTTGCCTGTCTTCATTTGAAATGGAAGACTTGAGGAGCCATGTCCCTCAGTCCCCAGAGTCCTTGTTTCCCTTGGCTGTCATAGCGCATCTCAGAACCCAGTCTACTTGTAACTGTCTTCAAGAGGAGGATCTTTTTGAGACCCCAAAGAACTTCACATTTTCTCTTTCTGCCAAGGAGAGGGGGTGGACCATGTGCTAACCTGGAGCCTGCCTACTCTCAGCTCCCAATCGAAGTAATTTGCTGGAGCAGGTCAGAAATCTAGGAGGACACATCCCTCAGAGATAAGAAAGGGACAGGTAGCTTCCTTTTGCAGTCATCTTCCTACCTCTTGGTTCTTGGTCACTAACAATGTGTCTTTGATGACTTATGGATTCCTGGGATGACAGGAATCAAGTTTTACTTCTATCTTAGTCAGGGTTTCTACTGCTGTGAAGAGACACCATGACCACGGCCACTCTTACAAAGGAAAACATTTAATTGAAGCGGCTTACATTTTCAGAGATTTAGTCCATTATCATCATGGATGGGATCATGGTGGCATGCAGACAGACGTGGTGCTAGCTACATCTTGATTAGAAGGCAGCAGGAAATAAGCTGTTACATTGGGCTGTATCTTGAGCATAGGAAACCTAAAGCCTGGCCCCACAGTGACACACTTCCTCCAACAAGACCACACCCACTCCAACAAAGCCACACCTCCTAATAGTGCCACTCCCTATGAGCTTATGGGGGCCAATCACATTGAAACCACCACAATTACTATCTGTTTGGGATCAGAACACTCTTCATTATAGAAATACTCAAGATATATTAATAATCAGGATGAGTTGTGGTCTGAGTAGTTGCTATCAGGACACCTAATAAAACCTTCAGTTCTTGAGACTGCCAGCTGATCTGTAGGAGGAGAATACTGGACAGTGTGGTGTGGGGCAGACAGGAAGATGCCAGGGATTTCTCTTCATTACTTGGGATTTTGTATCTGTAGTGGGTCCTTTGTTCACTACTATTCTTAGCTCATTCTCCCAGTCCAGATGATAATGATTAAAAAAATACACCACACAAAACTTCTTACAAAGCATTGTTAAATATGAAGTGTCTCATCTGAGAGAGAAAGTCAGCATGCTGAAGATGGAGGAATCCAGGCCTTGGATTCAAACACAATCTACTTGAGCCACGTATCATTTGTGGGAGCAATCTGTACATTCAGAAATCATCCAGCTTTGTGAATTTCACACAAAGATTATCAATTGTGTGGGAAACTACCTGGCTCATTCATGCTTTTCTTCACTATTCAAAAGGTTTTGTGTTTATTCAACCTCAATAATCAAAGGAATATGAATTATATCAATATATAGTAGAGAGGGAACCAAATCAAACATTGTTCCTTTTCATGTGGAATGGGTAGGCTAGGTGGCTTAGCTAAGTATTAACCAATAATAACCAGTAAGTTAAAAGCTGCCAATGTAATAAAAGCTATAATACATGCTTTTCCGACCCTAGTCAAGTAGGGAATTGTGTTTAAGGTGAGATTTGAGAGAGACACACAAGCTCCCCAGGAAAGAGAGTGAGGAAGGACATTTTAGAAGAAGGTGGCGAAATACATAAGGAGAATGGAATGCCTACTTGAAGGTGACGAGTCAGTGGATTGACAGAGTGCAAGGGACAAAGGTGTTCAGAAAGGCTGGTATGATGGTTTCAGTGAGAAATCCTCCACATGGGCTTAGGTATTTGAACACTCGGTTCCCACTTAGAAATGCTATTTGGGAAAACTATGGCGCCTTTAGGAGGTGGAGCCTTGCTGGAGGAAGTGTATCACCAAGGGCATCTTTAAAGGTTTAGAGCCCCACCTCACTTCTTTCTCACTCCCTCTTCTTCTGGTGTGAAATGTGATCACTCCAGTTTCTGGTGCAGTTACACACTTTCTCAAACATGAACTCTATTCCTATAGAAGCATAAGCCAAATTAAACCCTTTTTTTTCTTAAGTTGCTTTTGGTCATGATGTTTCTAATCATAGCAACAGAAAAGTAACTAATACAGCTGTCAAGGGCCAGACTGTGAAGGGACTTTTGGATGAATTACTATGCCTGTGTTAATCGCAAGACCAATGTGAATCCACTGAAGGTTTTAAATATTGGGAAACTTGGTCACATTCCATACTGAAAACTGAGGAAAACTGTAAAAAACAGATTTCAAGAGTCCAGAGAAGGTGCAATTAAATCAAGTACTTTAGGCCTTTGCTGTTAACTGTTGAGGAGTGAGAACATGGTAACTTAGATAAGGACAGAGGCAGTAGAAATAGAGAACTACTCATGAAGTACAGAAACATTTAAGGGGAAAATAGAGTGTGATTATAGAATGGCAGTATGTGTTGAACGGAATATCTACAAAGCCTCTCAAATTTTTATATCACAGAAATTCAATATTGAAAGGTAAATATCAGGAGTGTCTGGTATGGGTGTGTTAAGTTTGAAGACTCTGAGATAATAAGAGGTGATTTAAATAGGTAGTTGGTACTCAGCTCTGAGTGAAATGAATGTGTTCAATGTATTACAAACATCTGTATTCAGTGTCAGCGTCTGCATCTAGTACAGTGCATACACTGCAGTTACTGCATACAGTGCCATAGGTTCGTACTCCCAGTGCTGGTCAAATTTTACACAGTGAATCCACCCAAGCTGTGTGAAATATTAAAGAAAGAGCAGACCTGACTCTATAGGATAGCTAGAAGAATAGCTTTGAGTGCCTCATAATCATGAACACCACAGTTAGATTAACAAACAGGAAAAGAGATCCTTAACATGGCCCCCCACTCCCCCACCCATACCATTTCCTACTCATTGAGCTTAGAACAAAGCTGGCATAGCCCCATGGATCAGATTGCTGAGTTGTCAACTGCTACCAGAAAAGCTAATAAATCCCTCTCTATCTGTGGTGGTATTGTGTTCCCCAAAATATTGTGCACCCTAATAATATCTGGGGTCAGAGACAGAACAACCACTAGATACAAAGGCTAGAAAATGGTGGCACTCACACCTTTAATCCTAGCACCCCAGAGATAGAAATCCCTCTGGATCTCTGTGAGTTCAAGGCCACATTGGAAACGGCCAGGCGTGGTGACCCACACCTTTAATCCCAGGGAGTGAGCTTTTAATCCCAGGGAGTGGTGGTAGAAAGCAGAAAGGTCTATAAGGCATGAGGACCAGAAACTAGAAGCATTTGGCCTGGTTAAGCATTCAGGCTTCGAGCAGCTGTTCAGCTGAGAGCCTTTGGGATGAGAACACAGAGGCTTCCAGTCTGGGGAAACAAGATCAGCTGAGAAGTTAGCCAGGTGAGGTTAGCTGTGGCTTGTTCTGGTTCTCTGATCTTCCAGTTCACCTCAATACCTGGCTCAGGTTTGATTTTATTAATAAGACTCTTTAAGATTCATGCTACATCTATCTTCTGAGTCCAGAGATGCCACTGCACATTAACCACTTCTGTGTCCCAAATACGAGTAGCTTTGGATGACAAACATATCATGTGACCAGATGATCAATCATTATCATAGCTGCAAAGGAATCTGTCTCAAGGAAGCAAGTTAGAGATGGGCTTAGTGGGTTTTAGATGAGATGATTTTCAGTGTCTGCTGGGCCTCTTGCTTAATGGTATACACTCAAGCACATTCCCATCCCACACTTGAACTCAGATACAGCAGTGTGCTTCAGTTAACACAGTGCAACCTCCCCTGACCAGTAAACCATGCTTAGCCCCCCCTTCCAAGAGGTGGAAGGAGAAAGTCAGTCTGCTGCCTTCAAGTATCTAAGATTCTTCCTTACTAAGCCTAATTGTATCTTGACTGGGACAGAAAAGACCCAATAGGTATTTTGTTTATTTGTTTGTTTTTTAAT
Organism: Peromyscus nudipes; assembly: GCA_902168325.1. Taxonomy (NCBI): domain Eukaryota; kingdom Metazoa; phylum Chordata; class Mammalia; order Rodentia; family Cricetidae; genus Peromyscus; species Peromyscus nudipes. The sequence continues at coordinate 17,754 of CABHPH010148370.1, forward strand.
TCACACTTTCCAGGTTCTCTTATGAATAGAGGTGGCTATGTTATGCAGTTCTGGATAGTGAAATATAAGTAAAAATGGTTTGGTGGGATTCTGGGGAAGTCTTTCAAATGAAGTCGATCAGGATGGATGATGACATGTTCTGATTTTGGCCTTAATGCTTCCCCCTTGTTCCTTCCTGAAACCTGGACCGGGGACAGTTAGTGCAGGTGTTATCCTATGGCCGCCACCTGTGGATGGTTCAGAAGGAGAAGTTGCAACTCTGACCTCACCAAGGTTCTCTCTTCTAGGCTTCCACTTACATGGACAGGGAGCCAGCTCCTAGCTCTCTATTATTTCGTTTTATTTTCCTTTCTCTTTCCTTATCCCCTTTTGTCTATCACTGCATCTCTCTTCCTTTGTTATGCTGGTTGGTTGTTGGTTGGTTGGTTGGTTGGTTGGTCTCACTCTGTAGTCCACCCTGTCCTCAAACTCACTGGAACTGTGCTCCAGCCACCCAAGTGCTGGGATCACAGGAATGAGCCACCACACCTAAGCAAACCCAATTCTCAGCTAACAGATCTTTTCTCTGGGCTCTGTGTTCCCTCTTGCCCCTCCATAATCATTTTTTACATCTTCTACATGAAAATGCAGAGGATGCTCTTATTTGGAATTTTTCAGTAATTTGCCTTTATTGTAGAAATAATCCCACAGTCTTCAGCCTGGCATAGCAGCCTCTGTGTTCCTCTTACAGCCCATTCTGTGGGCCTTGTTCCCCCTCGTCAGCCTCTAAATACATCAAGGGTCTTCTTGAGTGCTTCCCCTTAGCAGGCAATAACCTTGCTTTCTTCTTTCTTTTCTAAATGTTCCTAGACATAGCTTTCGTCACGTTATCATACACACCTATTCTGACCCCTTAATCAAAATCAGGACTCCCGTGGTCATCTCTCTAGCTACAGTTTCTATAGCATTTACACCAAGTTACAACACATATAAGCTTCTATCTTCACCATTTCCTCCTTCTACAGACTCCATGAGGCTGAGGCTTTAACCTTCATGCTGATACTTATACCCAGCAAACTCCCTTGTAGAAAGTACACATGTAATAAATATTGACTTAATGTTAAACAAGTAATTCATCAGTTTCTGTCATAACACACACATTCCAGTAGCTGGAATATTTTTATTAGCATACAAAATATTAGGTTTTTCAAACGTGCATGTGTGGGGGTTGGTGGGGCACAATCGGATCATATATGTGTTCACAAGGAGAATGAACAGTTGTGGGGCTTTGCTGTGGAAATGAAGTGTAGTCATCAACATCAGAGCAGAAGACCAGGGAGATAAAGGCTGTATTATCCTTTTATCCCATCTTGTAAAACGTTCTAGAATCAATTTATCACATCAGGTAACTTGTACTCATTTATTAATTTATCGTTATCGGACATTTGCTATCCTCCTGGAAGGCATGTAGCTTGAAGGGAGCCTTTAGATATGTCCTGTTCTTGAAGGGCACGAGCACAGAAATGTGTGGGAATTCTGTCCAGGTAGAGCAGGATGTGGTGATGCATGCCTGTGATCCCAGTACTTGGGAGGCTGAGACATGAAGATTGTGAGTTTAAGCTTAGCTTGGTATTTCAGCTACTTTTCAATTGCTGTGAAGAGACACCATGACCAAGGTAATTATAGAAGAATTTCCTGGGGCTCACCATTTCAGAGGGTGAGTCCATGGCCATCATTGCAGGAAGTATGTCAGCAGGTGGACAGGCATGATGCAGGAGAGTAGCTGAGAGCTTATATCTGATTCAAAAGCAGGAAGTAGAGAGAGTGCTAACTGGGATAATGCAGGCCCTTGAAACCTCAAAACCCACCCCCCAGTGACACACCTCCTCCAGCAAGTCCACACTTTCTAATCCTTCCCAAACAGTTCCACCAACTGGGGACCAAATATTCACACATATGAGCCTATGGAAGCCATTCTCATTCAAACCACCACACTTGGATTACAGAGTGATAGCCTGTCTCAAAATTGAATCAAACTATCCACCATACAACCAACCAATCAATAGCAATGAAATAATGCTTATTTGGAAGCTAGCCAACCAATAGCAGTGTAACAATGCTTCTGTAGAAGGAGTTGCCATATTCTCTGGGTTTACAAGCTGAGGACTTACCCCAGCTCAGAAGCCTAGGGGTAAGAGAAAGTTTCAAGGAACACCTGGAGTGTGGTGACAGAGAATACACAGGCTGATGTGGAAAGGGGTGGGATTTAGTCAGAATAGCACATACAAAGTGTTTTGGTTAGATTTTTGATTTTGTCAATTTGACACAAGCCATAGTCATCTGAGAAAAAAGAACTTCAACTGAGGAAATGCTCCCATCAAACTGCCTTGTAGAAAAGCCTGTGGAATATTTTCTAGACTGATAATTGATATGGAAATACTCCATCCTTGGAAAGGTGGCCCTGGATGTATAAGAAAGCAAACTGAAGAAGCCAAGAGTAAGAGAGTAAGCAACACTGTCCCATGCCCTCTGTCTCAGTTCCTCCTCCAGATTCCTTCCCTGACTTCCCTCAGTGAAGAGCTACAACTATAAGCTGAAGTAACCCCTTCCTCCCCAGGTTGCTCTTGGTCAGCGTTTATCACAGAGTGGAAGTAAAGTAGGACACAAAGACATGGCGTGTCGAAGAGGAAGTCTAAGGCAGGTGAGGCATTGCTGAGAGCCATGGGCAGGCCCTGACACACCCCCGCTACTTGCATCAACTGTCACTGTGATGGGGACTCTGTAGACCGAGTTTTCTAGCTCTCCTGTCAAATATCACAGTTTCAGCTCTGTCCTCTTAGAATACATGCCACACCACTTTGTGAACGCAGGTTTACCCCCTCCCCCTCCTTCTCCCACTCCACTGTACACAGAAGATACAACAATCACATGCTAAGGGGTTGTTAGAAACCAAGCAGGGACCAGATTGTTGTGCATAAGGCACAAACATCTGAGTAATGTGAGCAGATCTTTAGTTCCGATAGGTTTCCGCAGTCTTGGGAATTGAGGAGAGGACTGACTTAAAGGGGCAGAAGAGCAGTAGATGGGCATTAAAGGAAAGATAAAGTACTTTGAAAACCCACTGAATACTTAAAAGGTCTTTTGATATACATCTTAAAAATAATGATCACTAGAAAAAAACTTTGAAGAAGGTAAATATGACCCAATTTTGCCCATATTTCTTACATGTGGTGAACCCCAAATCTTCATGAAGCATATATTGAACATTTATAGGAATTTAATGATACTCTTTTTTTTTTTTTTTGGTTTTTCGAGACAGGGTTTCTCTGTGTAGCTTTGCGCCTTTCCTGGAACTCACTTGGTAGCCCAGGCTGGCCTTGAACTCACAGAGATCCGCCTGGCTCTGCCTCCCGAGTGCTGGGATTAAAGGCGTGTGCCACCACCGCCTGACAATGATACTCTTTAATTAATCTCCCTCTTCTTTGGTCCTTTGCCCATCCTCCCTCCCTTCCTCTCCCCTCCTCTCTTCTCCCCTCCACTCCACTCCCCTCTTCTCCCCTCTCCTCCCCTCCCCTCCCCCCCTCCTTCATACCACTTGAAAAGAAGTCTCCTTTCCAATCCAGCCAATTCTCTCAAACAACTGCACAAGACGCTTTCACTACTTTCCTGAAAATTCTCACATTGTCTAAATGGTTCGTTTTGTTGACAGCTCTTTGGCTTCTGAGATCATGGTGTTTTTTCCTCCCTAAAATCTGAAATCTTAATCACACTTCTTCATCTTTTCATGCCCAGCCTCATCCCCACTCAACAGTTGATCCACTAGACTAGATCTGCCTTTTGAACGTTAGAACTCTCCCTCCCTTTGCTTCTAAGTCCCCTAGAACAATGTCAGTCAATCAGTTCCAAGCTTCAGCCATAACCACCAGATATCGGACTTTCTAACCTTTCTTTGGCTTCCATTTCCCTCAAAGAAATGTCTCCTAGATCATTCAAACTCAGTGTAGCAAAAAGGGAAGGCATCATCTCCCTCCCCCATCAGACCTGTGTTCCTGTGCCCTTGCTCTCCACTAGGGAAGCCATCACCCATTTAGTGAGCCAAACTGGTATTCCCAGAGCAAGTGGTTAGGCTTCTCCTTGTTTCAGAGCACCCTCAGACCCAATTAGTGGTCGAGTCGGCTTAGTTCTATATTATAATAATGTATTATTAGTTTTAGTTTATTTTATGTGGATGAGTGTTTTGGCTGCACTTTGTATATGCACCACATGAATATCTTGTGCTAGAGGTCAGAAGAGGATCCCCTGCAACTGTGAGCTGCCATTTGGGTGCTGAATCAGGTGCTCTGCAAGAGCAGCAATGCTCTTAACTGTTGACCCATCTTCCCAGACCCTCTATAATAGTGTTTGAATTGTGTTTCAGTGAGCAGAATTGTTCGTCGCTAAGTCTGGAACCCTTGCTGCTAGAACAGTGTGCTAGATGGAACCAGGGTTTTTTCTGTTCCCAAAGGAAGGGGCAGTACCCAAGCTTGCTTTCCATGGGTCAAGAAATTTTTTTCCTTCCAGTTAGGTCAACTATACCATCTGCTGTACCCAAGCCTTCTATGTTCCAAGGAGCCAGCATTCCTGGTCACTTCCCAAACTCTTGGTGCTTCCAATTCAGACCATCTTGTACCAGAAATCTTGTGTCTTCCTGCAATGTCATGGCTGTTTCCGTGTGTGTGTGTGTGTGTGTGTGTGTGTGTGTGTGTGTGTGTGTGTGTGTACACAAGCAAGCACACATGTATGTGAGTATGCCTGTGTGCATGTGGTTGCGTGTGCTTATTTGTATGTATGTTTTTGGAGGCCAAGGACCAGCCTTGAGTACTGTTCTTCAGGCACTGGAAACCTGCTTAATTTTGAGACGTCTCTCATTGGCGTGGAACTCATCAAGTAGGCTAGGCTGACTGGCCATCGAGCCCAGGGAATCCTCTTGTCTCCTCCTCCCCAGCAGTAAGATTACAAGGGCACACCCCATCACTTGGATGTTTTTAAAATCTGGATTCTGGGGACCAGGCTCGTGTCTTCATACTCAAAAGGCAAACCCTCTGCTGACAGTCATCTCCCAGCCCTGTTTTCTCAGGCTTGACCTATAAAGAGATGACTTTGACTCACATCTGCCTGAGGGGGACTTTCACTGGCACACAGATATAAAATACAGCTGGCACCTTGGCCTTCTGTATAGACTCTGGCTTATTTTAAACTCCTCAGATCCTTACCTTTCTTGACTTTCTAACCTATGTTTTAAGTTATCTTCTTCTACCACAAAGCTTGGTCTTTGTCATCTGTCAAAGCATCCCCACAAAGTATATTTCAGCTCATTGGATATAGTAGGAGATGGGATGCAAGGGACCCAGGAGCGTGGTGCATTCTAAGACCCTATTATCTTAGGGTTTCTATTGCTGTGGTAAAACACTACAACCAAAAACAAGTTAGGAAAGAAAAGGTTCATTTCAGCTTATGTGAAGGACCTGCCTGGGGTCACTGCCCACAGTGGGCTGAACCTTCCCACATCAATGAATCAAGGCAGTGCCCGACAGCCTTGCTCACCCGCCAGTCTGGTGGGGGAATTTATCAATTGAGGTTTCCTTTTTGCAAATGACTTTAGCTTGTGTCAAGTTGACAAAGACTAACCAGGGGAGCTCCTTATTTTTGACAAGCAGCATCTTTTCTAGCAGTTCATCACCTATTGACTGGGACACTCTGGCACCTTCATCCTCACAAGCTCCTTGAAGACAAATTTAATATAAAAATCAGTCCACCTTCTCTGCCTTTAAATCTCTCAATAGCAACATGGATGTATAATGGTCTCTTTTTTAAAGCACAAAATTATTTTGGTTATATATCACATATCAAATATGTATATTATTTATAATATATTAAATATTACATAGATATAAATATTTATCTAAAAAATACATAAGATTAGGTATAAAACTTTTATTTATTTCTTTTTCAAAAATATTTTATTTGTGTGTGTATGTGTGTGTGTGTGTGTGTGTGTGTCTGTCTGTCTGTTTGTCTGTCTATGTGTGTCTGTGTATGTGTGAGGCCATAGGAGGATAGCAGATTCTCTGGAGCTGGAGTTGCATACAGTTGTGAGTCCCCCAATGTGGATGCTGGAAACTGAAGTCCAGTCCTCTGCAAGAGCAGCAAGTGATCTATACCCCTGAATCCCCAAATTTTATTTGTTATAGATAAAATTCAGATCTAAAATAAAAGTAAATGCAAGCATGCATTGTTTAATGATGAGCATTTAGTTTGAGAAATGTACCATTAAGTCACCTCATCATTGTGGGAACATCATAGAACATAGACTATGCAGGTATAGGCGCTGTCATCTATGAGGCCACGATGGTATACAGGCCAGACGTTGGCTGAAGTGACATTATGTAGAACGTGCCTATAAACAACCACATATAAACCAAACAACAAAACCAGTCAAGTTCTAACTAGTAAGCAGTCATAGAAGAAAGATAAACTTGGTGCATTTCTATGTTCTTTCATCTGTTCTTGTGTCTTAAATTCAAATTAGTTAACAAAGCAATGCTGTTTATTTAAGAATACTGTTCTTGATGGTACTCAGTACCATCAGATTTGTTAATATTTCAGAATATACAGATACTTACTTCTCCTGACTGTGCCTGTGGAGTAACCATCGTCTGCCAATTTTCATGAACCACCCCTTGTTCCCCAGGAGGCTTTCTCGTTGAGTTGAAGATAAGGTTATCATCATGGCATATTTAAATCTGTACTAAATGCTTACTCAATCCAGTTGTTCCTGGATTGGAACAGGAAAATGACATGTCAAGTTACTTTATTTTTTTGAAAATATATTCATGATCACAGCACAGAACCAGAGAGAAGATTTGAATCAAGCCATTCCAACCATTTTGAGATGGTTTGACCATAAACTGAGCTCTCTGTCCTGGTTTCCATTATGTCTGAAATTTAGAAGCAAGCCTGCTTCTCAACTCCTGCAATGACCCACAACGGTGTTCGGCCTTCACTTGGCATAAATAAAGCCCTTAATGAATTGATCTCTGCTGTTTGTCACAAGCCAGAAACATTTAAAAGGCCATGTTATCTTAATTCCACACCAGATTCTCAATTTACTGCCTACCTTAAGAAACAAAAATCACATTGTAGGAAAATGTGTTTTGTTTCAGGTTTCCACAAGAAAGAAGGACTTTGGTTGCTCTCATTGCTAAAATAATTTTATGTGGATTTTATATGAACTCAATGTAAGGCAGTTGTAATTTTGCTATTTTGTTGTGTTGCTCTAATCCCACACTATTAAATATACTTACCAACCAATTAAAAGTCAGAACCTGTCAGTTTAGGTCGTTAGCGAATTGTTACTGCAGCATTTTGACTACAGTTATTTCTTTTGAAAACAGATTTGAATACTCTTTAAAACGAGGCACATAATTTCTAGAGTCCTGTGGATTTTACCACTCTGGACTGTTTTACAGTTAGCTGGCATAATCATTTATTTACAAAATGGAACTTACTGAATATTCAACTCCCCCACTGCGTCCAAGTGGCCATAATGTAACCATGAACAACAAATGTGGTGGTAATGGAATGATCCAGAACATATGTCTGTTCCCTTTATGGTTCTTGTCTGTTTGGTTTTGTTTGCTTTTGTTTTGGGTCTCATCAAAATGGGGGAAAGAAACTCAAGCTTTTTTGAAAGGGGTTTTGTGTCCCGAGCAAGTTCCCTTACTTTCTCTGCCTTGAGAGTCTGTTGTCTTAGTTGATTTTCTGTTGCTATGGTAAAAATACCCTGATGAAAGTAAACATCAGGAAGGAGGGGTTCATTTTGTTCACAGTTCTGGGCACTCTCACAGTGGGGAAGTAGAGCTGTTGGCCATGTTGTATTCAGAGTCAAGAAGCAGAGAGCCATGAATCCTCTGGCTTGGCTTGCTCTCCCTTTTATTCCAGTCAGAACACAAGCCTATAGAATGGTGCTGCCCTCACAAATGTGTTCGTGTCCTAGGTCAGTATAGACCCCAGAAAGTTGTCAGTGTTGACCATCCATCCACAGACTTCAGGTCGAGTGATGATTGGTTTCACCCTTTAATTCTTTGAAGAAGGTTCATTGTACTTAAATGCTATTGAGTTTTCAGAAGACCCACCCTCACCTGCCATATGTTCTTCTGTCATACATCTTCTTCACCTGTCATCCACTCTGTCTTCCAGCCATGGAATTCTTCTTCTTTTTCAAATCCAGCCACTGATAAGGTCTTGGCACCATTACCGGGTTCTTCCTTCTGCCTAGGCTGACAAACTTCTACTCTAGTCTCTTTTGATGTGGATGAAGTGTACACTAAGTGAAGGCTTGTCAAACTTCTCATAGCAGAAGTTTGCTTTCTGCTCTGTGCTATCTAGAGCTATATCAGAAATAATTTTATTGTAGCATCAATCCTCCAGCATGGAGTCAGTCACTAAGCACCCCATCTCCTTTCTTTCTATCAAAGATTCAGGAGCCACATCTTCATCTTCCTTCTGAGGGCCATAGATGTCGCAGACTTTTCATAGGGTAACTACAGGAGGTAAAGTAAGATGAAGAGAAAATGAAATTCAAGCGCTGAGGGTGACTGATAAGGTGATGTCAGCCTACCGCAGCACGAGGAAGACACGTAGTTGGCAGCTATAAGCGGGGATGGCAGGGTGGCGGGGGTGGGGGTGGGGGGGGGGGACGGGACGTTAAAAGGACATAGGTAGATTAGGGCAATGAAAGCTGTTCTCTTGAGATGGCTGCTTCTTGTTCCCAGAAAACAATGCAAGGAGAAATGGTGGGAAGGCGTGGGCTCGGGATCTGAATCAGACCAATAGGAGAAATGGGAAGACCCAGGGGTCCTATAAAATACCCAAGCCAGAGTCTGTTTAAGGGACTTCTAGCCTTAGGCTTCTCCCATCCAGAGTGTATAAAGGCATTGTTTTTCTTTATAACAGTTTAGTCTCTTTCCTGGTCATTCATTTCTTTCTTTGTGCCGGGGAACAAACTCAGCAACCCCCTAAACAACCACTGATACCCCTGTAAGCCCTGAGAGTCATTCTTGGTTTCTGAAAAGTCAGACCTCATTGTCTGCAAATATTGATCCCATCCTAATTTCTCTCTCTTCTCCATTCTGGGATCTGATGTAAATATTTGCAAGGTTGCCTTATAGCATCTGCTGCGTATTTTACCTTTTCTCTACTCTTTGTGCACATTCTTTATAATAATTTCTGAACTGTTTTCAATTAACTGGGTCTAACATATTGTAAATACAGCAGCTTAGTTCTTATCCCAGTTGCTGAGTCTCTGTCACTCTATTTGGCTCTTTCTAAACCAGCTACACAACGTTCAAGGCCGCCATGTAACTTTTCCAGGTTTCTTACTTCTCGTAGATATTTAATATCATGCCTTTTATTTATTTAAACACAGTGTGGCCCTTTGAATGTGACCCCAACAGGCTCATATGTTTGAATACTTGGTCTCCAGTAGGTGCAACTGTTTGGGAAGGATTAGGAGTCTGGGCTTGTTGGAGGCACCATTCCTAGCCCCGCCCTTCTTCCTTTTTGTATATTGGGATGTGAGCTCTCAGCTGCTGCTCTGGAGCCATGCTTGCCTACTGGCCTGCTCCCTATCATGATGGTGATGGACTCCTGTCCCTCTGGAATTGTAGCCCTAAATAAATTCCAAATAAATTCTCTAAGTTGCCAACGTCACTGTGTTTTGTTACAGAAATGCAAAAGTAATTGATACACACAGTAAGCAGACTGCATTGCTTATGATCTGTGCCTGGGTGCCGGGCAGTGTGAGAGTCCAGTCTGTGGAAACAGAATGCTTATTTCATCTTGCCTCTATTCCTTCAGACCTCACCATTTTAATACATGCACATGGGCCCTCACACTGTCTACAGTTGCATCATTCTGAGAGTTTCCCCCAGTGATGTTAACCCGCAGACCAGAAATGCTGGGTAGCTAGCATTCCCCAGAGTAGCTTCGTCTCACTGAGGCTTTCTTCTTCCCAGATCCCATGGTTCCTCAGCAGGATAGAGGTCCAGTCTCTCACAGTGGTAACTGTGACAGCAGTGTTTGCTAGGTGGCTTCCCTGCCATATGTCACTTCCCTCCCTCCCTGCAGTAGGCATCCACCAAATCCTCCATGCAGCAAACCCCACATGAAGTGCTGAGCCTGTTTCTATGATCTGTTTTTTTTTCCTTCTGCCTGTCTTCCTCTTAAGATCAAATTTCCTCCCTGCCTGCCTACCTAGTTGTATTTCTGAACTACATACCTTACTGAAAATATTTGTATGGGTACTATAGACAGAATACTGTTTTTATTCAAAACTGGTTTTTCTTGGCCTCTGCTTGAGGCTTGGGACAACACTGATGTGTAACAACCTGAGTCAGAGCCATATTGTGTGTACTGAGCTGTAAGCACCCACAGACTGGGGATCTCATGATGAAACATCCTTCCTCAGAGAATAAGTTATATGAGAATACACACAGAGGGGACACAGTAAGTCACTACCCATGCACAAATGACTTCTTTGAAGAATGGAGTATGTTTATAGTGGATTTCTCCAACAATTAAAAAAAAACGTAATCTGTTTTGGGGGGAGTGGAGTGGTATGATATCTGTGTGTAAGTGTGGGGACTCATCCCATGGTACATGTGTAGAGCTCAGAGGACAGCTGCTTGTGTAGGTCATCATGAGAGCTGGCCACAAGCTTCCGAAGAGTCCCCTGTCACCTCTTCCCGAATCCCACTCTAGGAATGCTGGGATTGTAGATTGGGCCTGACTTTTCACAGATTGTGGGATCTGAATTTAGGTCCTCACACTTTGCTATTTACCCATTGAGCCGCTGTCACAGCCTGAATTCTTTCACTTGTAACCTTAAACTGTCTGAGCTCCTGAGTCCATGGCACAGTGGACACTAGTCCCTGTGCTCAGCTTGCACCGGGCTCACGTGGGAGCCACTGCACACTCATTTAACATGCCCACGGGCACAGGCGCTGTCTCATGATCTGGGTCTTCCGCCGTGAGTCCGTTCTGTTTTCTTGGACCTGAGCTTCCCCATCTGCTAGAAGGAAGCTCAGCTCTTAGTTGAAAATTCAGCCCACAGAGAAGCTGGGGCTATGCAAATCTGAGAGATCTGTTTCTCGCCAAATTATTCATTCACTTTACAAATTCAAAACCTGGGATACATTTTAGGAAGAGAGGGAGGGGGTGGAGTGAGGGAGTGAGGACCAGATAGGCTTCCATTCTTTCTAGTTTTGGGGTACTAACTTACTCTGCACAGACCCAGCCTTCAGCATCTAATATTTCTACATGTCTCTAAAGGGCATGAAGACTAGACAGATACCTGAGTTAGTGATGGGGAGTGTGTGTTGGTGGGGGAAGGAGGGGTTATGATGGAAAAGAGTGCAACTAAATCCACTCTGAGCAAAAATAATGCATATCCAAAGTGGACCAGGCACTTGACACTGAGCAGGATGAATTTTCTGCACAGCATTTGATATAAGAGGGAAGGGGAGAGGGAACGGTGCTGTGTCAGCACAGGGAATGCAGATGGCAATAAAAATGGTACCTAAGGAAAGCAAGAGCGGCTGAAGAGAGCTCCAGCCACTCTGCACAGAGAAGGAGACAACAGATAGAGTGGTCTAAATGGATAAAAACACGTGAAAGAGAAAAGGAGGGGAAGGAAGCAGGGGTGCAGGGGGAGAGAAAAATGCGTCGTCTCAGTTCTTACCGGAGCCAAGACAGCGTCTCCCACAGCTGTTTCCAGGTGAAAGAACCTAGGGCTGAATGAAGGTGAAATTGGTATCTGAATTGGTACCAAACGTAACCCAAAGCCTGGCCGGTTACTAAAGCTGACCGTGCCATACCCTGGGTGAAGTGCTTCACAGCTGTTGTCTAATTTAATCTTCATCATGACCTTTCAAAGCAGAAAAAACTCTCTAACTGCACAGGAAAGAAAGGTCATCTAATCAGGACGCAGCAGAGCCTGGGGCTGACCGCAGAGTCCAGCCGCAGGTATCACCATGGAGCCTCATTCTGCAGCCCTTGCCTGAACATCTTGACTCTGGTCCTCCATTCCTCATGGTGACTGACTTCTGGCCTTCCAGGCCCCAGGCTCTGCAAAGTCATTCTGTCTCCCCTATGCATCTCTACTCCACGCCTTGTACTCTCACCTTGACCTTTCTTCCCAAAACCCTCAAAGAAAATGGTGTCTTTTGCAGTAGTCACTATTTTGACCTCATGGAACCTTTAAAAATGACTCTGCAAATTAGACACCAGAATCTCTATCTTCCAAATGGGAAACGGAGGCTGAGAAGGTTCAGCTAACTTGTTCAAGGTTGCACAATGGAAGTGATAGATTTGGGACTGAACATAAAACCCAGTGTACTCTGTGTCCTGTGCCCTTGCTGTTTCCCACAGGGCCCCTCAGAACCTGCTCTGGGGGATAATCCTAGGCTCACAGTGGGGTGGGGGATTAGAATTCTGCACAAAGTGCTCTCTAATCATTGTGCTGTCACGGGGCCTCCACTTTACGTGGTCCCAAACTCCAATTTTTCCAGTGTGAAAGGAGGTCTTTGCAAACTAGAAAAGGAACTTTCAATCCAGAGAGAGCTCGAAGAATAAAAAGAAAACCTTGCAAAGAAAAGCAGTGGGGGAGAGAGCTAATGCCACGAGTTTCCTTCTCCGAAGGGAGAAAGAGACGTTTTAGGAAGGACTTATTGTGTGAAGTTGAAAATACGAAGCAGGGGTCAGAAGGGCTGTGTTGCAGGCTCAGGGAGGAAGTGGCCACCCAAAGAATAGCCTTGATTGCAAGCCAGTGTTAATTAGGCGTGCGGGATGTAAGGGCAGAAGACTGGCTCCCTCCATCACTTCCCACAAGAAGGTCTTTCATAGTATGAAAAAGTTACTTAATTCTCCATTCACACTGTCCTTTTGAATTCTCAGAGTAATCAAATTGTTTTCTGGGAAGATATCAGAAGCAACAAATAAAAAGTACTGAGAGTATTTTTTAAGTGCCCCCAAGAAGCAGACAGAAAACTGATGTGTGATTTCTAGGCAGTTTTGCTGTTTACTATGAGCCAGGGATCATTTTCCACTTGGATGATGCTGAAGATGATCTGGATCTTGCACAACATGAGTCCTGACTCCATGTTTGGTATAGCCAATGAGAAACAATACCCAAATAAACAAGAACATGAAAGCAAGGGGTATTGGTGCTGGAGAGGGGGCTAGCTGCAGGGAGCAGAGCGTGAGAGAGGGTTATCTCCCTTGGTTTATTGTCATCCCACACTGAACATCAGCTTCCTCTCAGCCCTTACCATCTGTTTCAGATCATCCTCCTTGATAGAACGGAAACCTCCATGAGGCTGGCGCTCCATGGGTTGACCCAGGAGGATGGTAGTTAGGAACAAGGCTCCCAGTCTGACTGTCTTTTAGCTTTGCAACCTTGGGGCAGTTCAGGCAACCGAGCCAGTGCATAGCCAGCATGGCTGTTAGCTGACTGGTGGATGCCTCCGTAAACTAGACGGACTTGTGCAGTGAGTCTTCTCCACAGCTGTAGCCCTACATAGAACAGTGCCTGTGTGGAATATGTGAAAGAAACATTGGGTCTCTTTTTTTCTTTTAGACAGAAATATTATTTTCAGTAAGAACTTGTCAAACTGTCTTCATTTTATCTCAAATGCTGGAATGACATTGAATCCAGGCCAAATGCCACATGGGTTCTTTCGCCCATGCTTTCATACACCCTCAATGGCTCTAGTCACGCACAGAACTTCTGTTTCATGAGTCTTCACAAAGGGCAGTTCCTGTCAATCTTGAGTAGATTCCAGGTCACAGTGAACATGTTTCAGCTTCACCTCCAGATGAAATCAAATGCTGGGATTTCTGTCTCACAGAGCGCTCTCCTGTTTAGAAATTCCTTTGAAGCTAATCCATTGTTCTATTGAGAATGCTAATGTCTCCCTTCTTTCTCTTGAAGTTTCATTCTAAAATGTCCATCCTGGAAGCTGGACCCAGTGAAAGGATAGATCAGTCTTCTGATTCAACTGGTACCAGTGGCTGAGGTGAGACTGTTTACTTACAGAGGTGGCACTCTACTGAGGACTCATTTAATTTGGGGTGACCCTGACTGCTTTAGCTTCAGTGTGTCCCTCGAGAGTCCATGTAGAGAAGCTTGGCCACCAGTGAGGTAGTATTGGAAAGTACTAGAACCTTCAAGAGGCACAGCTCAGCACGAGGTGATTAGTCACTGGAGGCTCCCCGTGGAAGACCTAACAGTTCTTGTGAGCTGAAGTCTCAGTTCTCCCTGGAGAAGTGATAAGAGAGCAAGACAGGCAGGCCTGTCCCCTCCCTACAGCTTCTTGTTTTACCATGTGACTCTCCTCACACATGCTGTCCCCTTGATGCTGTCTACCTTGAGCCAGTTACCAGAGGCAGAGCAAATGGGGCTGTCTAGACTTAGACTGTCAATCTCTAAAGCTGTGAGCTAAACAACATCTTTCCTTTATATCTTAGCCAGACTTGGGCATTTTGTTACAGCATTGGAAGATGGACTAATACATGAACAAATTTAAATGCTGTAATATGCCTCTTTTCTTCCAACATGGGTGCCTTAGTAAACCTTGCTGGGTGATTTTGTATTCAATGGGTGTTCTTGGCAAACGTTCGTTGAGATGCCTTGAAGAAACACGGTGATGTTACGTACATGTGCTGCCTGGTGTTCACAGTCTCTGGACTCTAAACCATGTAAACATTCTTGGTTACCGGTGGTGCTGGTGCCGTCTCCATTGGTCATATCCCGGGGCTCTTATGTCTTGCTCTCTTGCAAAGGTATTGCCAAATAATAATAATGTATAAGGGTAAGGCTTAATGACAGTGATTTAAAAAAAAGACTAGCTTGTCAAACTGTGTCCAGGTGCCGCCTCAGGTTCCCTAAGTGAAGGCCTGTGGCTTGCCTCAATATTTCAGTTATGATCAATTTAGTGTTTGGTTTCCTAGGCAGCTTGAGTGTCACTCATTGTCTTCTACGTTTTTGAGAAAGGATCTTAGCTTTTGTGTTGCCACTGAGTCGGCTAGGCTTGCTGGCCTGGATGCTTGCCAGGGCTCGCCTGTCTCTGTCTCCCCCTCCCCTGTAGGACAGCTGAGATTACAGGTGTGAGGTACCACATCTGTCTTTGTGTGGATTCTGGGGATTCTAACTCAAGTCTTCATGCTCATGTGTCAAGTACGTTGCTCACAGAGCCCCCTCCCCAGCCCTGGTAGAACTTCAAAAACACACAGAATGGGATATTTCCGACAAGGCTGTGGCTGAGTTCAAAAGGAGAGCAGAGTCGGGGAGCTAGCTCTCTCCTCTCTCCTTTTCTTCCTTTTCACTGTGGCTCCTTCTGTCTTCCCTCCTCAATAGGACGACATCCATTTGGAAGGCTGAACAGTCACAGGAGACAATGAAGGCAGGAAGGTTTAGTGCCCTAAATTCCAACTTTGATTTTAGCTCGAAAGATTGGCATATCCTTGCAGTTCCCATACATACTAAGTAATTCAGTTCACCAGGGTAGAAAATCTGATAAATAGCAATTGGAGCCCATGGTGTGACTAGAAGTTTGCATTTTCTGGGATCCCTCCTGTGCCTCTTTATACATCAGAAGCTTCCTTGCTAGCTAGGATGCAGGCACTTCAGATCTTGATTATGAAAGATCAGCAGAGACTTAACAAGCCTTTTAACTTTCTTGTTTATGGCTGGCTTTGAATTCCCTTTAGGTTTAATCCTTAGAAATAATATTGCTCAAAAAAGCTTTTGCAAAATGCTGGTCTCCTGATTCCTGTTATGATGATGTGTGATGATAACACCATGCAATGGGCACTTTCCCCTTCAGCCTTTCCTTGAAATGACGACATGTTCTTCAGACCATCGGAGGCATCCTTACTGCATCAGAGTCAGAATTTCAGCAGGGAGAGCCGCAAAGAGGAGAAAGGTCAGCTGACGGTCTCTACCTTCTAGAAGCTAAAGTCCACAGCAGAAATAAAAATTGGAAGGCAAAATTTTTGAAATGAGAGATTTTTAAAGAGAAGAGGTTTAGGGTAAAGCTCAGTGCTAGAGTACTTGCCTAGTATCTGTATGGCCCTGAGCTCAATACTGCAGAGAGACATGGAATGGAATTAGGGTAGGCCTGAGGTATGTATGAGTATGTGAAGATCGTGGCAGGATTATGCTGCAAAAGGGAAGCAGTAAGACCAAGAAGTCTCTGCTCTGCAAGATTGAAACGAGGCTCACTGAGACCTGAAGAGGGGTTGAAAGTGACACAGGAACTTGGGTTAGGGGAATTGCTGACAGGGAAAGGAGACAGCAGCACAACACTACTCACATCCCTGCCATGGGAGGACCTCCTGGAAGCCGGATCAATCATGCCCAGTACCATTCTTAGAAACCACATTAGCCCTTTTTGGTGTCTTTCATGCTTACTGGGGGCCCTTTTCTGTCCGTCAGAAATATGTCTCTGTGTCTATCAGACTCTTGCAAATAGCCATTCCTCTATTTCCAAGCCCCTTACTGCTCCTATGCTCCCTTTTTTGTTGAGGCTGGAGGCTGTTGAACCTCAAGTCCCATGAATACTAGACATGACTCTGCCACTGAGCTCACCCTGGCGCTCACAGGTCTTCTTTATGAAGCAATGACACATTTGATGCTGGTATGCCTGTGAGCAGGGTGGAAGTGTGAGTCTGTAGTGGTATTTGCTCCACCCATGACCTTGGGCTATATGGCCCAAAGGAGGTGGTGCTTCCTGCTGTTGTCCACGACCTCTTATAAGAGAGGAGAGAGGTGCCATGTGTTTCCTTCTCCCCGTTGCCTGCTTCCTGGCATGATCGAACGCTGGACGGCCTGGGAATTGAACCCCCGTCCTCTGGAACATCAGTCACTGAGCTATATCTCCTCCCTTCTCTCTCCAAACATAAGAGGAAGGAAGCAGGAAGGACCACCTCCTTTGGGCCGTGTAGCCCAAGATCATGGGGAGAGCAAACACCACTACATGAGCCTCTGGGCTGCACAAAGGAGAGTGGGTGCCCTCTAGTCCTACATCTCTGGGAGTTGAAGCTCTCTGTCCCATCCGGGTACTTTTGCCACTTTCCTTGTGTTGCTGCCCTAGTCACGCCATGGTGAGGAGAGTCTCTTCTGAAGTTTGGGGTGGAAAAGTAGCTTTCGAGTTTTTTCCCCTCTTGGAGAGAAACAAGGGCTTCACATCTTACATGTGAAATGTCTGCACCTGGGTTCAACCGTCATGAGGGTGTTCCCAAACTGCAGTTCCGATTCTGATTAGCTCCACAGGATGTCTGACTCAATGGAATCCATCGACCCAGCATGTGTCTACAGCTAACTCTGAACCAGGTATCAGGCTAGTTACTGTAGAAGAAAGTTAGAGAAGACATGGCTGTGGTTGGGCCCTAGCTGGGTTCAATGAAATTCTTACAAAATGGCACCGTGGTCTATTTAATGGAGAGGTGCTGCCAGTGTGGGGCACCTGGTAGACATGGGGACATGCCAATAAATTAATTTAGATTTTTTTCTTTCTCAGCTGTGAATTATATCAGCTCATTTAATAGTAATTCAGTCTTCTTGGGATTAATGGATTTTGGTGGCTCTGCCCCATGCTGGCCTGTTTAATCTTGGTTCTCAGACTTCTTAGCCGTAAAACCCCTCTCTACGCGCTTGGCTGTCCCACCGCTCTGTCTCCAGGACCAGGTTGTGTTTGCTCCCAAAGCAAAATTCTTACTGGCTTAGCAGTTCCCACTTTGCTCTTGGGGACAGCTGCTTGAAGGTGGCTGAGTGGGAAGCTGGAGGCGCTCCAGCGCCGTTTGGCAGAGACTAATAATTTAGAATGTTTTGTTTCTTTCGTTTGTTTCTCATTCTGTGTTGGAAAAAGGAAAAGTGGAAATGTGTCTGCTGAGTGGGATGTGGAGGTAAGCGTGGAGGCAAGGCTGAAAGAATGGGACCGGGTGTACCCTCCCTGCCACCTGTTAGCTGAGAACTCCATCTCCTTTCTCCTTTGTGAAGGCTTCGTTCCTGCCATCTGCCAAGCTGCATTCACCAGGCCCCCGTGGTTACACACACAGGGGCTAACGACCTCACACAAGGACAAGGTATGACTGAGGACCTTTTCAGAAACCCACCATGGATATGAACACAGATAGACCTCAGGAAGGACCTAGATCAAGTACCCGGAAAGATTTTTCTTTCTTTTGGCCAACTGTTACTGTCTCATTCTTTCATATTCTCTCTCTCTCTACCATCTATCTATATCTGTCTGTCTGTCTGTCTCTCATCTCTATGTTTATCTCTCTATTTTTATCCTTTCCTATCTCTATCTACCACTTCTGTGTCTATATTTCTTATCCAAGCAGTGCAATGTACTTACCTCCAGCAGCTAAATTCAGGCCTTACTGAAGCACTTAGCTGCACCTGGGCCAAATCCCTCTGATGATGGACACTGCAATTCTAGTACTTATGAATCTCTAATGTGTTCACGCTTGCTCTCTAAATTATTCAAATAATGATTTTGTCAATAAGATATTGAGGGCTGTGAACATGTGAGTACTACTCAATTATCTCAGTACCTTGTACGGTTTGAATCTGGAATGTCCCCTCCAGGCTCATGCTCTGAACCCTAGTTCCCAGCTGAGGGTGCTGAGGGTAACATAGTACCTAACCACAAGAATACAGAAGCAATTGCTCTTTGAATTTCCCGGCCCCCCTGTTTTCCTCCTACAAATCAGGAAAGCGTAGGGTGATAATTGAAGGTCTGAGTACTTGAGCCAGGCCAACAGCCCGTTGATAGATACTGTGAGCCCAGCTGTTTCATCACCCGGCTCTTGGTCTCCTCAGTCCCTTCTCCTTGCAGCCTCAGAGAGAACTAATCCCGCTGACACCTTAGCTGATAGAGCTATGCAGCAATCGGTTCCTGTGGTGTAAGCCAGCCAGTTGTGGGACTTGATTTCAGTAGCCCCCACAAACCAACAGAGCTCATGATACATGGGTGTGCCCCCAAAGCTATCATTTTAATATGTTTAATACGGCATTCTTCAAGTAGTCTCCTGTGACATGACCTTCCCTCTTGGAGTTGCATTTGTGAAGTTCATGTCTTACTTTTTATTGTTGCATAGTGGCCCATCTTATGAATAGAGGTTACTGAACACATTTTAAATGTCTAATTTCCAACAAAGGATGCTACAAAACAACTATGTACATTCTTACCAATACCTTTCATGTCAACACACAGGCATACTCTGTTATCACATATGCAAATTCCCACTACTGCCAGCATTGTTACCATGCCACCATGCTGTGTGACCACAGCAGCAGACACTATCATCTGACATTTGAGGACCTCCAGATCAGGCTGTGTGGTGCTTTGAAAGAGAATAACCCTACAGGCTCTGGCATTAGAATACTTGGTGTCCAGTTGGTGGTGCTTTGGGGGAAGTTTAGTAAATCTTGTTGGAGGAAGTGTGTCATTGGAGGTAGACTTCTAAGGTTTCAAAGCTTCATGCCATTCCCAGTGTACTCTTGGCTTCCTGTTTGTGGTTTGAGATGTGAGCTTTCAGCCATTCCTACCACCACGTCTGTTTCTTGCTGCTAGGATTCCCTGCCCTGATTGACTCTTACTCTCCGGAACTATAAGCTCAAATAAGACCTTACTTTTATAAGTTGCCTTGGTTATGGTGTTTTATCCCAGTAATAAGGAAGTAACTAATACATGCAGATATTTGCAATCCTAAAGGATTTGCTTCCATGAACAAAAAAATACAAGACGCCATGGGAATTCACAAGATGTTCAAGCTGTGGAGGGGAGAGCAGGAGAGAATATGCGGTAGAGGAAACATCACCTGCTTGGACAGAAGTTGTAAGCAGGCACTGGGTGAGGAGACGGGAGAAGGGTAGGGAGCAAGTGAGGAGAAAGCACAGAATAGTTGGCAAAGCTTGCCCGTGATTCACATGTCCGGCATTGGTCCAACTTCGTGTCACCGTCACAAAATATTGGATAGATCTGGGATAGGAAATGGGTGTTCCCTGGACCAGTTAGAAATGGCTGCTGACATTCAAAGCAAACCTGTGGGGAGGAGCTTGCTATAAGAAGGTCAAGAGCGCAACTGTGGGGGCGACATTGTGAGGGATGCCCTTCTTTGGAGGCTCCACTGATTTCAGTTGGTGGCCTTCTGCTCGTCTTAGCACTCCTTTCTGACGTTGCCCCAGCTTCACGTCTAGTTTCAGTCTATGTGGCATAGAGGCTGCTGCGCTGTGTTCGGACAGCAGGGGAGAGGGTGTGCCCCGGCTCATCCTGGGCATTTGATGCTCAATACCTGGTGTCAGATGGTCTCCCAACGACCCTCAGCTTTGAGTGCTGTATTAGTCAGGATGCCCTGGAGACCAGAGCTGATGGAATGGGCACCCATTGCAAAGAGGACTTTAGATAGACTAACACAATATGGGTTGGACAGTTCAACAGTAACAGCCAGTCTTCAGTTCACATTGGAAGGTCAAGGAAGCTGGACTCTGTCACGAAGGGTGGTGGCCACAGAAGAGGTAGCAGCAGGACAGATGTCCTGACCAGCATGGAGTGGAGGTGGGCACACAAAGGTAGCACTGGTTTTCTCTCAGCTCTGTATTTCTGGGCTGCCTGGCAGGTGTCACCTACCCTGGGCGAGAGCCTCCTCTCCCTGTTAATCCTCCCAGGAGAAGTTCCCCACCCCCAGATCATGCCGGTTAGTTGATCCAGATACAATCAGGTTGACACTGACGTATAACTATGACAAGCAGGTACTACAGTCAACGTGGGAGCTTAAAAGCCCATGAGTACATGCAACTGTACAGACCCGTCACACATCAGACTGTGTGGAGAGCTGCACAGACCCGTCACACATCAGACTGTAGAGAGCAGACCCAGCAACAATATGTTTATGAGATGTTCCAGGGGATACCAATGCTCTGCAGCAATTTCGACCCTGGGACGAGAGAAGGCTGTCTTCAGGAAAGGATCAGAGGCCTCAGTAATGAGCTTTACTAGTGTGCAATCCCAATCACAAACAGTGTCTGAATAGAGATTCACCGTCTCAGGGCTTGTAGGCTGTGGTAAAAGTGGCTTGTTAGCAGAAACAACAAAAACAGGCACCTTTAGGATAAGGAGAGAGTGTGATGCTTACAATGAAATGTTTTGGTTTTATTTTCCCTTTGCTTGTGAGAACTTTGCCAAAACATTATTGTATTTCCATCCCTTTTTCTCTCACTACACCACTGCCTGGCTCACAGACCCCAGAGCACCTGCGGATCCCCTCAGAAGTTCATGCTCCCTTGAGCTTACAGCATGTTTCCACTTGGGGAGGGCAGTGAGAAAGGGATTGCTCAGCAAAGCCCTGCAGGGGGCCTGTCAGAGCCACACAGATCTGCAGCACCTCAGCCCTCCTGGAGGGACCCACCAAGCTCTCCCCCGGTCTCCTTTCTCTCCAGGTCTCCTTTGGTGTGGTCTCTGGGCAGAATACACACCGTGAAGAACAAACAGTTCCATTTTCTACAGGAGGCTTCTAGGGTTTCATCGTCACCAGGAAGACCAAGTCACATTTCAGTAGTTTTCCCCAAGTTCTGTGTGGGTGGGGAGACAGTCAGACAAGGCTTTTGTTGCAGGTTTTATTATTTTCTAAATGCAGCAGAAGCTCTTGTTAATATTCTGACCTGCCCCTTGGGGCCGCCCTGTGTCCTGAGGTAGAAGCCTCTCCTTAAGGAAAAGCTCCGCCCCTTCCTCTCTCTTTCCGCTTTTCCTCCCACAAGGTGTGCACCCTTGACCCCTCTCTCTTTCCCTCTCTCTTTCCCTCTTCTCTTTGTCTCTCTATTATAATAAACCATTTCCGCGCGTGGATGTAGCAACTGGGTTGTGAATGTCCACCGGCTACACCCCCGCCATGCCTGCATCAAGTGGGTCGCCAGCCAGCCCACTGACGCATGTGCCCAACATGCCAGCATGTTTCCCTGCGTGCACAGGTGACCCTGAGGGGTCCCCCACATAATAAATCATAACAGTTCTAGCTGTATTTCTGTGTGTGTCTGTGCATGTGTGTGCATGCATGTGTGTCTCTGTGAGTTCTTTTGTTGTGGAAATGCAGAAGAAAGTGGATCTTCTTTCTTTATTTATTGGTGTGTATATGTGTATATGCACAAACAGAGGCCAGTGGTCAACCTTGGGTAGCCTTACTATGTTGTTTGAGACCCTGCTCATTGGTCTGGACTTTGGCAATTTGGCTAGGCTGGTTAGCTAGTCAAGTAGGATTTTTAAAGTATGAATTCTGGGGAGTGAACTCAGGTCCCCAGGCTTGTAGGGCAAACCCTTTTGGACCACCTACCACCTCCCCAGCCAAATGGTGGATTTCCTTTTAGGGCTTCAAAGAACAGCCAGGAAGGCCCTCAGGCTGGTCTTGCAGACTGCTTGCTGGAGTTCTGCAGCGCAGCACACTGGCTTCTCCATCCTTCAGCTCAGTTAATCTTCCACCCTGATAAGTAGCTGTTTCTTGTGGATGTGGTTGGGCCTTAGGAATGTAGACTCCAATGCTCAGGAAGTTTCCTTGCAAATCCTCATTGACTTCTATGATCCTACGCTATGTACCCGGTAGAGCTGGTTGAGGGGTAAGTGGATGTTTGGAAAACCAAGCAAAGGAACAAACAGACTTGATCTCCCATATGGTCTCAGATAATTTAACACGTGTCTCTCACCAAAATTCATATAACAACTTTCACCTCTTCTAACTACGTACCTGAGGCTAGCTCCCATTCTATTTTAGTACCCTGCCCTGGGTCGCCTCTGTGCCTTTCCACACAAGGCCTGAAGAAGACTCCACAGCGGTGGTCTTTTTAAGGATATTTTCTGATCAGCTTCTGTTCTAAATGGAGATGGTGGCTCTGTGGTATCTACTGTGAGTCCACGGGTTAAACCGATAATGAGCCTGTCCGGACAAATAGGCCTGCGATTGTTCTAGCCAGGCCAAAGGAGGCGGGCCAAGAGCCAAGTGCAGATGCTGCGGCGAAGCAAGCAGCCGGGAGCCCACAGCGCGGGATTAATGGAATCGCCCGTGCTCAGCTTGCACCAGGAGCTAAAGCGGCTTTGGAAAAGGCATATGGCAAAAAAATAAGCCAGAGTTAATCACAAAGTCAGGCGTTCACGAAAGCAGCATCTGTTGGAAAGGAAGCGTACAGCCACCACAGTGACTTCGCTCCTGCTCCATCACACAGGGGGATGTGCCCAGGTGGATTAGCAGGGCGACAAACCACAGCGCTGCAGGCTGCAGGAGGCGCCAGGGCCTGTGACCACTGATACAGGGGCCTGCTGCAGCCAGCTGTGGCTCTGATTAACTACAGCAGCGTGGGTAGCTCTGGAGCCCAGCTCGCTCTCTCTTTCCTTCCACACACGAATCAGCCACTGCCAGGCTGTTGTTGCTTCCCAATTCGACCCGCGCTGCCAGGGATCAACCAGAGCCTGCACAGGAGTGCTCAACCTTCTTCAAACAGCTCTGGCAGGAGGCCAGCATCCTGCTTTGCTCTCCTGTGTTAATAAGGATGGCTGTTTGCTCCAGATTCTGAGTCCATCAGCATTGCTGCCACTGAGAGTTCTCAGAGATCAGGAAAGAACAGGACCGATGGACAGTCAGAGAGGCACAGTGGCCTGCCTGGAATTTATTCTCGATTGTTAGCAGACAAACGGCCATGATTTAAATGTCTTTGGCTGTTCTCAGTCGGGCTGCCTGGCATCTTGCCTGTATTTTCAGAGAGGTATTCCGGGCACACTAGTGAATGAGAAGGGGTCACTTATGAAAATGAATTCCCAAGTGACCTACAATGGGCAAACACAAATAGTTTCCTATTTTAATACTATAAATAGGTCCAATGTTTGGAAGATGCCAGTATGCCTTTGAATGTGGTTAGTGGATAGAATATGCAAATCTCCCTGGGTCATGTTTTGGACTCAGTGCTCTTTTCTGGAAGGTTACTTGACATGAACTGAATTGTATCTTGCAACAGTCAAAGACTGAAGCCCTAACTCTTGGTGCTGTGGCATGTGGATATGAAAACTAGTATGTCCAGCCAGCTAAGATCGGGTCAGGCTGAGGCTGGCTGAATCTCCAGAGTAATACAGCTGTGCCCATATAAAAGTGAGCACCAGGACACGGGGAGAATGCCTGTAAAGACTGGAATCATTCTGCCAGGGCATCGGCAGATTCTTGGAGGGAGTTCTGGAACAGGGATAAGGGAGCCGAGGCCCCCCACCTTTCCTCCATCTCAGACTTTTCATCTCAGGAACTTGACACAGTAACAGAATTCCATGTAGCTCTTTTGTGGAACCAGTGCTGCTTAGTAGTGGCAGCCACGGAAGCACAGGCCACACAGAAGGTTGGGAGTTCACAGTGAAGCTCAGTTAATCCTGTGTGTGTTTCTGGGAGAGTCAACTCTGCTTACATCCATGGCATTTTACATTTAAAAGAAAACTCAGGCCAACGCGGTGGTTAGGGTTTACTGTCAGCTTGGACAGAATCTAGAATCACCTTAGTGATGGACGCCTGGGAGTGCCTGTCAGGGCTTACTTGATTGCATGGATTGAAGTTGGAAAATCTGTCCACTCCGGGTGGCACCATCCCCTGTCTGGGATCCCTCACTTCATAAACAGAGAAAAGGAACTGAGTCATAGCACCCATGCATCATTTCTGCTTCCTGGCTGTGGATGCCATGTGGTCAGCTGCTTCATGCTCCTGCCTCCGTGATTCCCATGCTGTGATGGACTGTACACGGAACTATGATCGTGAATGAACCTTTCCCTGCCTGAGTTGCTTTTGTCAGAGTATTTATTTTACTACAGCAACGGGAAAAGAGATTAAGCCAGCCAGCCATGTGTTTTGTAAATCAAATGGGTACACGGCCTTCTCCCACTCTCCCTACTCAAATTCTGAAACTTGCTTCATTCTGATGCCGAGGAGAATCCTTCTGCCTTCCCCGAGTAACTGCCACAGCTTTTAATTACACGAGCTGGCAAAAGTGTCCCAGGAGTGACCCTAATCTGCCTGTTCTGTGTATTCCTGTCCCACTGACTTCAGTTACAGTGGAATCACCTGCTGCTCCTGGCTGCACATGAGTGGGTGAGGCAGGTCTTTCATGGAGTGCTTTCTGGGGCATAATAGTGGTTACTCACATGTGAGGATTTCCTAGGCTAATACATATTAAAACTTAGTTTTAGAACTTTTGCTTTTGTTAGGTAAAGATATGCAAGCAGCAGCAGCTGGCAAATTGAACAAGAATCCACAGCTGCCTTGGGCCAAGGGCATGCTTTGAATTTTTGAATTTGCCTAGTCACGAGAGGAAAGCAGGAGTCATTTCTTCCCATAACTGTACCCTAATGACATTATTTATAAAAAATGTTTCTCAAACCAAAAGTGTCAAAAAGGCAGATTGTCAGGGTGTGTCTAACTGTTATTGGCGTGTCTTAATTGTATAAAACAATGGGTTTCATTATTACATTTGCAAACATAGGTGTAAGGTACTTTGACCATATTCACCCCTCATTACTGTCTTCCCAGCTCCTTTCCAGCCACTTCCTTCCTTTCCCCAAAGAGTCTCCCTTCTGCTTTTGTGTCTTTCTTTTAAATCTAGATTCCCCACATGAGAGAAACATTGATTTTTTTTTTTGAGTCTGGCTTACTTGGCTTAGCATAGCAATCTCTAGTTCTATCTATTTACTTTCAAATGTCATAATTTTGTTGTTCTTAATGTCCGAGTAAATACTCCATTATACACAAATACCATGTTTTCACTATTTATTTATATGTTGATGGACAACTTGTCTGAGCTCATGAAGTGCTGATGTGGGTTCCTTCAAGTGAGTACAGGTAGAGCCTAAGGCAGTCCCATTTTTAATTTTTTTTTTTTCGAGACAGGGTTTCTCTGTGTAGCTTTGGAACCTGTCCTGGAACTCACTCTGTAGCCCAGGCTGACCTTGAACTCACAGAGATTGCCTGCCTCTGCCTCCCGAGTGCTGGGATTAAAGGCATGCGCCACCAATGCCCGGCTAGGTATTTTTATTTAGTATCTAAATTTTGTGTCTGTGTGTGTGTCTGTGTGTTGGTATGTACACGTGAGTGCCGGTACCCGTAGAGGTCAGAGGTATCTGATCCTTCGGAGCTGGAGTAACAGGCAGTTGTGAGCAGCCTACCGTGGGTGCTGGGAATTGAACTCAAGTCCTCTGAAGAGAGTGACTTATGTGCTCCCCAACCTCATATTTTAAATTTTAAAACAGAACCTCCATACTGGTGTCTGCAGTGGCTGCTCTGGTCTACCACAGCAGTGCTCTAATGCTACATGCGAGGCCTGTTGTGATACTTGATTGTGCAAGGTCAATTAACCCCTAAATATCTATAAAGTTAGACTAAGTGAGTAAACTGAGGAACTGAAGAGGTGGGAACTTAAGATGGCTGCTTAGCTAAATTGATACAGCATCAAGTCACCGTCTAAATATCGTTTGTACAGCCAGAGGCTGCCCTGTACCACACTGAGAAACCTCTCCCCGCAATAAGCAGGGCTAAATGCAAAGGCACACAGCTGTACAAGAGGCTGAGAGTAGTGGGTGGCTGAGGGCTTAGCCCTAGACAGAACGTCTTCACCACCCCTTAAGGCTCATGGAACGTTTTGGAAGAGAGGTAGGAGGAATGTAACATGCAGGGATGGAGAGAAAGTCTTCAAGGTACCATCTTCTAGGCAGGACACAGATATGGTAACCAGGAACTCACAGCAGACTGGCACTGGGTTCACAGAAGTTGGGCTAGGGAGGGGCAAGGGACTCCAGGACCATACCACATGTTGCTGATCTATTGGAGAGGGCGAAGCATGGTGTCCAGTTGTGTACCCCTTGTTAAGTTCACCAGGCTCTGATGGTTAATTCCAAACTTGGGGTCACGCATATGTCCCTGATTAAACTCTCTGGGATACTAAACAAAACCCAAACTAGTAAATGAGAAAGATTTATTGAGGGGGGTGTTGCTGGTAGGTACAGGAGGGAAATGGGAGAGGATGGGGGGAGTGTGATCAAATTACATAGTATAAATGTGTGAAAGAGCAAAATTTACTAATAAAAAAGTGAACCAGGGTCTTCTGCTGGTAAGTGGTAAGGCTGGGAGTTGGATCGGCCAGTTAGGTCTCCACAGCTCATTCGTGTGGTACCATGAACCTGAGCTCTGTGCAGTATTAGATTCCTAGTAAGATGACTCCAAGCCCAAACCTCAGCAAGCCCACTCACACGTATTGGGGGTGGCTGCATGTGGATGCATTTTCCTCTTTTCTCTAGCTGCCGTAGGTCTGAAATGGCATCACTCTGTGATCTGGACTGGCATTTAGAAAGCCCCAGACTGTAGCTGAGGTTGCATGCCAGGCAGGGACATAGGATGGTGACAGTATGCTGCTTGCAGAGGGAATGGCTTGCTTTTCCCTTCAGCTGTGTGTTCTGTGGTGATTCTCCAGCAACTCTTTGCCAGGTGAGAACAAATCAAACACTTCAGCTGACATTTCAAAATACTGCAGGAGGCAGGAAGTTAATGTATCGAATACCATTAAAGGCTTAAACATGCAAACCAAAACCAAATCTCATTAAGTTTAGCCTCAAACCCTAGGTTAGGATTCAGTAGTAAGCTTGGGGTACGTGCGTGCATATGCATGTATGTTTATTTGTATATATGTGTGTCTGTATATATGTATGTGTCTATGTATTTGTATATGTGTATATATATATGTGTATTTCATATGTGTGTGTTTGTGCATGTGTTTATTTGTGTATGTGTGTGTATATATACATTTGTGCATATATGTGAATGTGCGTATATATGGGAGCATGTATATGTATATATGTGTGTATGTGTGTGTATGTATGTGTGTGTGTGATGTGATTTGGGTACAACAGCAGAGGTATAGGACACACATTTGTCAGAAGTAATATCAGTGGCATGAATGACCATCTGTATGTGGAAACAACCACAAAGATGTAGCCTTGGCAAAGAAGAACTTTCAAGGTGCTTGTAAGTAAATTGGTTGCAACTCTGTGAGTTTGATCCTGGGTTTTGGCACCAAAATGTGAGTTTTGCAACACCTTGAGCTGCTTAGGACAGCTCTGACAGCTGGAGCTGCAAAGAGACAGATTAGCACTGGAATGGAAGTTTTTCTGGCTGCTCAGGAGAGTCAAGCCTGGAACTGCTTCAGCAGGGAAGGATATCTTGACTCTTCTGGAAAGTCAGGCCTGGAGCTGCCAGGACAGCTCTGCAGGGAAGGGTACCCTGACTGTTCAGGAGTCAGGCTATACCTGGTGTGGTGGGGGATGGTCTTCCTGTAGGAAATAGCAATCCTGCTCCTTTCCTGGAGAGCCGCTACAGTTGAGCTTTGCTCAGCCCCCACTTAAGGGGGCTTCCTAGCAGAGCTCTGCTTCTCCAGCCTAAGATGTTGCTTCTTTTGCTTCACTCTGCAAAAGGGGAAATCCCTACAGAAATGTAGCAATCTCCTCTGGCTCTGGAGAAAAGTGTTACTTTATCAGCTCTTCCTTGCTCTGTCCACTGAGGGATATCTCAGCAAGGTTCTTCTCTGCCCCAGTGAATGAAGATCTTCACACCAAAAACTCTTTTGAGAAAGAGATTTATTTGGGAAGGAGGAGTTCAGGAGAGTGGCTGTATCTACCAATGTGGAGAGAACAGCCCACAATTAACCAGGCAGGGCGGTTTATATAGGATGTCTTGGGGGCGGAGTCAACCAGTGATTGGTTAGTTTTTTCTGCCCAGGGATTGGCCAGTTTTGTGGGCTAGGAACAGAGATGGCCCTGATTTCAGAGCCAAACTGAGTTTCTTTCACTGTCCTTTCTTGGCTTTTTGACACTGTCTCTAAAGCCAGGGCACATTTCTTTCACTGGCTCTGATTCTAGGGACCAAGAGTGTTTCTTTGGCACTAGTTTCAGAGTCAAGGCATGTTTCCTTGGTTCTGGGTTTGTGGATAAAGTGATCATTTCTCTGACTCAGGTCCCAAACCCAGGCTGTGTATCTTTCCCTGGCTCTGGGCCCCAGGGCCAGGGTGCTACTGTCCTGCTTTGTGATTGGTTGGTTTCACAAGTCAGTTGCCCAGGGGCAGAGATGGCTCTGATCTCACTGAACCCAGGGCCAGGGTGCTACTCTGTGATTGATTGGTTCCACAAGTCAGTTGGCCAGAGGCAGAGATGACTCTGATCTGAGCCAAACTGTGTTTCTTTCACTGACTGGCCTTATCTGAGCCATCTTTCCCTAGTTCTGAGCTCCAGGGTCAGAATGGGTTTCTTTAGCCAGCCCCTCTTCCCTATAGTGCTGCATGGATCAGAGCGTGGAGAATATGCTTCCAGAGCATGTTCATGAAGCCGCAGATCTCAGCTCCTGGCTCCCTTTGCTGTAGGATCATAAAAATGTCTTAGTGCATTCTGGTGACGGTAACAAAATACCATGAACTGTGTGCTTATATACAACCAGGACTCACATCCATGGTTCTGCGACTTGGGAAGTCCACCATGAAGGCACTGTCACACTTGGAGTCTGGTGAGCAGCCATTCATCACAAGCAAGCCTCATCTCAGGTTCTTCATGTGGTGGGAGAGACAAATGGGCTCCTTGGGCATCTTACAAGAGGGTAATCTCATTCCCCAGGGCCCTGCCTTCTCATAGGTCAGATCACAAAGCCCACCTCTTGAAGGGCTCAAACTGAGGATCGGGTTTCAAGGACATGTGGGAAGCACAAGCATAGGTCGAAGCCACCCTGGCCTAACTCTCCAGAGCTCATTTCATTAAAATGGGAATGATAAGGCCTCCCTCACAGGGCTTTTATCTCTAATATTCCTATAGTGCCCTTATCACCAGGCCCTTTCCTGGGTGATTTATAAATATTTGTAATAACTCTGAGGGCAGATAGAATTAGTGTTTCTGTTTTGCAGCAAGGAAATTGGCATGGAGAGGTTAAGTAGCTTGCTCAAGTTCATAGAGCTGGTAAATGTTACAGGGGTTCAAGCCTAGGCTGTGGTGCCAGAAAGTGTGTTCTCACCATTCTGTGAGATGCTCTAACTGAAACCGAAGTATTTATCGGCCACCACACGCGATAAAAGAGTCCTTGCCAGATGACGAGATTGGAAAAGTAGATTTGGACCTTTTTAATGGATTGCTAGGCCATGAACGCACACAGTCGAAAGTCAGAGACTGTGGATTTTCTTGCTAACTGCTCATTTCTCCCACTAGACCTTGGCCCAGTTGTGCAGACGCCGCTTGCTCCTCGCTCATCTTCTCGTTTGCTGGCTGTGTCCTCTCTGGCTGGCCCAGTCCCTCCTCCAGCAGCTCCCAGTATTCTCTCTCCACCCCTCCTGACTGACATGCTCTTAAATGTCCTCTCAGTCCTTTGTTCTGGCCGTGTCTTGGTGTGGGCTGCTCTTCTCTCAGCCATTCCCTTGGTTCCAGGCTCCCTCTCTCTCTCTCTCTCTCTCTCTCTCTCTCTCTCTCTCTCTCTCTCTCTCTGTTTATTTGTTTCTCGAGACACGGTTTCTCTGTGTAGTTTTGGTGCCTGTCCTGGATCTCACTCTGTAGACCAGGCTGGCCTCGAACTCACAGAGATCCCCCTGTCTCTGCCTCCCGAGTGCTGGGATTAAAGGCATGTGCTACCACTGCCCGGCTTGTCCCTCTCTTTTATTCTAACTTTACCAAGTGTCCTGGCTCAAACCCATAATCCTCCTTGCCCCCACCATTTTTCCCTGGGGACTGCACACCTTTCAGAGAACCCAATGAGCTCCCTTCTATCTCTGGTACCCCCTACTCCTTAACTTTTATATGGTATTTGACTTTCTCCCTCCATGCTGGACGGAATGGCTCTCCAGTCATCAAGGCCCTATTTAATTGTTGAAGACAACAGCATCTCTGCAAGCATCACTTTTGACTTCTCAGCAGGACTTTGCTGTGACCCAAGGCCAGCTCTTGCCTGATTTCCTCTGCTCTCTGCCTCAGTGACCATGTCTCTCTTGCAAACAGCCTCACTACTCTCAGCTTCTAAACATGTTCATGCCATTACCCAAGAACATCATTCTCCTGGAAATCTTCATGCCTTTCCCTGGTCAAGGATCTTCTCCTCCTCTTCCTCTTCCTCTTTTTTTGTTATGTACATTGGTGTTTTGCTTGCCTGTGTACCTCATGTACCTGGGACCTTCAGAGGCAGGCCAGAAGAGGGTGTTAGATCACTTGGAACTGGAACTATAGATGGTTCTGAGCCACCATGTGGTGCTGGAAATGGAATCTGGGTCCTCTGAAGAGCAGCCAGTGCTTTTAGTCACCGAGCCATCTCTCCAGCCCCGAATCTCTCTTCTAAAAAACTGCCCTCTTGAAACACTGCTTGCTGTGGGATGGTCTGTATGTCAAACATGTTGCTTATTGGTCAATAAATAAAACACTGATTGGCCAGTGGTCAGGCAGGAAGAAATATAGGCAGGACAAGGAGGAGAGAATTCTGGGAAGTGGAAGGCTGAGGAGACACTGCCAGCCGCCGCCATGACAAGCAGCATGTAAAGATGCCGGTAAGCCACCAGCCATGTGGCAAGGTATAGATTTATAGAAATGGATTAATTTAAGCTATAAGAACAGTTAGCAAGAAGCCTGCCACGGCCATACAGTTTGTAAGCAATATAAGTCTCTGTGTTTACTTGGTTGGGTCTGAGCGGCTGTGGGACTGGCGGGTGAGAGAGATTTGTCCTGACTGTGGGCCCAGTAGGAAAACTCTAGCCACAACTGCTATAAAATGGTACCCACATTTCTAATATTCTCAGCCCCCTTGCCTGCTTTATGTGTGTCACTCGTCACCCATCCCAATTTGTCTCCCTGTGAAGTATTTCCGTGAGGGAGGGTCTTTCTCTTTGCTCCAGGGTGTATATTTTGTGGCTATCATTGAACCTGGCACATGGTGGTTGCTGCACAAATACTGGGTTACGTGAGCGGATACAAGCACCCTCTGCTCACACCTTCTTCCTCTCTTCTTGCCTTCCCAGCCGTGCCTTCCCTTGCCCGTTCTGACATGCGTCCATGTCTGGGACATAGGAGTTCTTGACTCTTTTTTCACTCTTGGCTCATTTCTCTTCCTGCCCTTTTCTTCCTTCCTCTTTGTGACTTTGCCCCCACCTAGCTGTCTCAGTTCAGTGCTTCCACCTCCTTCACATGTGTGAGTTCTAGAATGTCTACTTCAGAGGAAACTGGGGTTATCGTTCTGTGCCTGGGGCCAGCTCTCCACATTGCTTGCCTGGACTACTTAACAGTATGGCATGTGTATTCCACTTATTCTTATCTCCAATCCCATGTGCCTGTGTAAAATGATGCCAGAATTCTTTTCTAAAATGGAAATTTGACCATGATGTCCTCTTGCCGTGGACTAAACTCTGAAGTTTAGTGTGACCCACAGGCGCTCATGATGATCTTAAGGAACTTTCCATTGGCTCTAGGAGAACCAGGGACTTGTGTTCTTTCCCTGCAGATAGCAAATGAGCATCCAGATGCTGGTGGATCTTGTATCTCAGTCCTGATCAGGTGAGGCAGGAACAGCTGAGAGTTTCTCAGGGTAGGCAGGATTAGGGGACAGACGGTGTCAACCCAGCACTATGACAACTGACAAAATGACCTTTCCTTCAAAGACAGGGACTCTCTCCTGAGGAGTATTAGGAAGTATTTTTCCTTGACATGTGTCTACTTCACAGGAAATAATGGTAACACTTGCCATTCACTAAATACAAGTTGCAATTCTAGGCACCTTATACATCAATTTCACACCTGGAGAAACTAAGGCACAATGAGGTTATGTAAGTCTCTGTCGGTCTTACAGGAAAGGGGGAATCAGGGGCTATGATTTGTGTAATATGATTTCAATGTTAACAAGAAAACATTGGAAAACCTGACCATCTCACGGGGGAAGGGGGGAGCTGGTATGGGAGAAGTTTTAACCTCTCCTTTTTTCTCCTTAATGTCTGGTTTCTTAGTAACTGGTTGGCCTGAAAAGGGTCCCATGCATGAAGGAAGTTAAGAAAATACAGGGGAGAATTCATGGAAGAGTTATCTTCCTGAAGAGCAGTTTGTGTGACTGAACACAGATCCAAGGAATATTGTGGAGATGAGATGGCAGGGTAAGGAGGGAAGTGGAGGGAGAGATGGGGGATGAATCTCAAAGGCAAATGGAAGTTCACTGTGGCTTTGCTCCCGTGAGGCACTAAGTGTCTAGAAAACCCTTCAGTTATTTGATACATGAATGTATATACACAATTGATTGAGATCATTGGAACACAGCCCTTCATAAATCCCCCATTTCCTGACCTCTGCTATCCTTCCAACAAGCCTCATGTATCTTTTGTGGAGTTTGATTGAGTGGAGGGGAATTCATAGAGGAGTCCTGCAGGGCCAGCCTAAACCCTCCTGTGCATTTATATCATGACTGGGCATAAAGTTTCCTGACCTTATGAATGAATTAAACTTGAACCCTGGAAAGACCCACAATGCAGGTGGCACCTGAGATGAACACAGGCTCCATAACAATAGTGCTAGCCTTGCTATTTATTGACCCACACCATTGTCTTCAATACAAGGTGTATTAGTTACTTTTTTATTGCTGTGCCAAAATATCATGACCAAAGCAACTTATAAAAGAAAGTGTTTTAATTGGGCTTACCATTTCAAAGGGCTGGAGTCCATGATGGCAGAGCCAAGGCATGGCTGCAGGAACAGCTGAGAGCTCACATCTTGATCCACAACTGGTAGGTAGAGAGCACACTGGGAATGTCAAAAGTCTTGAAATCTCAAAGCCCATCCACAGTGATGTGCCTTTTCCAGCAAGGCCACACTTCCAAGCCTTCTCAAACAGTTCCACCAACTGGTGACCAAATACTCAAACATATGAGCCTATGAGGGCCATTCTCATTCAGACCACCACACAAGGCACAGAGCTACCTCATGCCTGAGCCATATCAGAGACTCACCTTCCATCATCTCATCAGTCAGGACTTCTCCCACACCTGAGACCATCACTGACCTGACCTTGGGATGACTGTCCTTCCCTCTCCATCTTCCACCTACCCTTTCTATCTTCTTGAATGTCTTGCAGGTCTTAAAGGATGTGAGGAAAATTTCTATTATCCTATGAAACACATTTATCATTTTCACAAAACTAAGTGCAGAGCTTAATTCTCTTCCCAGTGTTCCCAGCCAGAGGCATGCAGCACTTAGTAGTTGCCAAGTAGACGTGCATAGATGGTACCTACACAGTGTTTCTGGTGCTACAGCTGTTGCTGTCTCCTCCTGCATCCCAGTGGGTTCTTCTCTCACTTTGCACTAGCACAAGGTTCTCTCTGAGGAGTGAACAACCCCTTTGTCTCTTTAGGAGATGCTGAGGGTATCATTCATTACAAGGTACTCCTCTGGTGTGCCAATAATCCTTTACCAATTGTCCTCTCTTATTTCTTATTTTTAAAGAATGAATGAAAACTCCTCCATATTAGAATTCTCTTTTTATTGAGGATCCACCCAAAAGACTTTAATTCTTGGTAATGATTATGGAAAAATCCACTCAATGATTTACTTTATGCTGGGGAATGCTCTAGGCACTTATAACACATTTTCTCATTTAATCTGTAATCTCCACGTTAAGAAGCATTATTTTTCATTTTAAAATGTAGATGATGAGGCATAGAGGGGTGGGTAATGTTCTCAAGACTTTCTTACTAAGTGAGGAAGACAAAGTTTAAGACCAGGTTAGTCTGAATCCAAATAGTCACACAAAGAGGGTCTGGGAGAGGACCAGTATTTCAGAAGACTCTCTTGATTTCTGGGTGGGATGATTCTGAGTGTGGGCAAGTGGTCTAGAGTTAGAGAGGCAAGTGTGAGCTCAAGCTTGGGGTCTGTGAGGAAGGACGGGAGGTGAGTGGGCAGAGAGATGGGCAGGTTGAAATCACATTCATAACATACATTCTTTAAAATGAAAACTTCATGTATATAAATTGTGTATGTGTGTGTGAGTGTATGCTTGTGTGTGTGTGTGTGTGTGTGTGTGTGTGTGTGTG
>CABHPH010148371.1:0-38563 GCA_902168325.1 Peromyscus nudipes
AGGAGGTGTGACCTTGTCTGAGGAGGTGTATCACTCAGAATGGGCTCTGATGTTTCAGAAGACTTCCACCATTCCAAATTCTCCCTCTCCCTCTCCCTCTCCCCCTCCCCCCTCTCCCCCTTCCCTCACTCCCTCTCTCCTCTTGCCAATCAAGACGCAAGCTCTTAACTGTGCTTCTGCTCCACCATCTTGGACTCCAACCCTCTGAAACTTAATTAAAGGCTTTATTTTATAAGATGCCTTGGTCATGCTGTTTTATCACGGCCACAGAAACCCTAACTACTACAATGACCTTCCCTGATTTTATTAACTTTATCCTACTGAGAGCATGCTGAAAGACTATTACATAACACGGATCAGAGACATCGATCTTTAAAAATCTGTTTTAAAAGTAGATGGAAGTCTTATTGCAACAATGAGCCACAAGGCTGAAGAACAAATGGAGAGAGAGGCATGCCTGATTTTCAATCTGTCTTAAACATCCACTCTCACAACAGGGAGGAAATGAGGCGAATATTTTTCTGCTCAACGCTAAGCATATTTGTAAATTTTAATCTTGTATGTATATATATACCCTTGTATATTCACCGGAACCATCTTTCATTGCCTTTCAAGTCGCTACATCAGTGTCTGCAAAATCCACACTTGCTCCAGCCATTCTCAACTAAAATGATGACAGCCTCTGTGTTCAGTGACAAAGCAGGTGCCCCAAAGTGAACACTGAACTACTAGCTACTGGGCAGCATCACCGCAGAGGAAGGAGGACACTTGAGAGGTTGATTTATCCGTAGGCACTTCAGTCTGGAGTTAATAGCTCCTTGTTCACTGCCCTCTTTGTCCCCATCTAAACCGACATAACCTACTTGCCTCCTGTAAAGAGGCTGGAACCCACAGCCCACTGTCATTTTCTATCCTCACCAGGAAAAAAAAAATGAATGAAACCACCTCCCCCAAAAGCCCCTTGATTAAAAGGCACCTTCCACTAGCCGTTGGTGCTCCCTTCACTCAGTGAGGATTTATTTCTGTGGTTTTGTTTCTTTGTTTGTTTGTTTTTTTCCTGATAATGGGAGTCAAACCTAGGGCCCTGCACACACCAGGCTAAACACTCCACCACGGAGCCATGCCCCTGGTCCAGATTCTTGGTTCCTTCATCTTGGCCAGCACAGAGAGTTTAGGGTGGAGTTTCCGGGATCTTCTTAAGAAAGTCTCTTCACCTCTCCTTTGTGTCAGAACTGATCTGTTGACCAAGCGCTGCTGCCTATTGTCTTCACCAAATGGTGCTGGCATACAGATGTCAGCATGTAGAAGACTACAAATAGAGGTATATCTGTCACCATGCACAAAACTCAAGTCCAAGTGGATCAAAGACCTCAACATAAATCCAGTTTTACCCTGATCCTGATAGAAGAGAAAGTAGGAAGTAGTCTTGAATGCATTGGCACCGGAGATCACTTCCTAAACATAACACCAGTAGCACAGACACTGAGAGCAACAATTAATAAATGGGACCTCCTGACGCCTATTGTCTTAAATATTCGACAAATGACCCTGTGTCCGTTTTGTATCTCACCGTTGTGACAGAATACCTTACAAGAGCAGCTCACAAGTGAAAGGGTTGGTTCTGGCTCGTGGTTTAAGGTGTAGGTCAGCATGTGATAAGAGGCTCTAGCTGAGGGACCAGGAGGATGAGATGGCTGATCGCATTGCACTCACAACCAAAAAGCAGAGAGAGATGGATGGTGGCACTCCTCTCACTCCATCCTTCTTTAATTCAATATGGGGCGCTCACCTATGGGAAGCCCCATGTTCAGGGTGCAAGTCTTTTCCTTAGTAAAACATCACTAGGAATTCCCTCACAGACAGATGCTGTGGAATATTTCTTTACACTGTGTGCATATATATCACTGTGGTTGGTTTAATAAAGAAGCTGACTGGCCAATAGCTGAAGAGAATAAGGTTAGGCAGGAAGTATAGGTGGGGCAACCAAACTAAGGATGCTGGGAGGGAGAAGGGCAAAGTCTGGAGTTGCCAGCCTGAAGCAGAGGGAGCAGGAAATGAACATGCCATGTTAATAAAAATACTACCACGTGGCAGAGTGTAAATAAGGAATATGGGTTAACTTAAAATGAAAGAGCTAGTTAGTAATAAGCCTGAGCTATTGACTGAGCATTTATAATTAACATTAAGTCTCTTTGTTGGTTATTTGGGAACTGGCAGACAGTATAGAAACTTCCGCCTATAGACAGACCCAGAGGTACATCTCCTAGGTGATTCTAAACTGGGTCAAGTTGACAGTGCAGTGAAGACAAGCCATCACAGACATCATTATGCTAAATACACAACATTCTAAAGCACCCATGAAATAATTCATAATTCCTGTGATTTAAAAACTTGATATATTTATCAAAAAAAGGTGCATATAAACTTTGCTGGATAAAAAAGAGGGTAGATCTAAGAAAGTGAAAGGATAAGATTGAATAGGATTAAAATACATTGTAAAAAAAAAAGCTCAACAAATAAAAAAAGAAAAAGCATAAATGGCTGTTTTGTTTTTAATATTTCCAGTTGAGGCATTTTAGGTCCTAAGAAACACTAATCCTAAAGAAGTTACCAAGTGAAAACAGATGTTCTGTGTAAGAAACACGGAACTCTACATTCTCTTCTTGTTTCACACGTGTATTTAACTTTGTGCCTATCTAGCTCTCATTTGTTATAACATCACTAACATTCCCACTGATATCAGCTTAGGAAATTAAGTATTAAGGATACAAAGATGCATCAGCTACATTTATCATGTTCCTAGGAGATTTATATTAGAGAAGAACATAGAGAAAATGTAAAAATGTTAAAAAAAAATGTGTATGTGTGTGTGTGTGTGTGCAAAGGGTTAAAAATTAAGACTAGACTAATGGCCACTTTTAGTGAATGACCATTCAAGGTTTCACTGGAGTGACAATACAAAGACCTGTAGACTCTAGGAAACACAAAGACACTTTGAAGAATTTTAAGTGATGTATAGGCGAGATCCTTATGCCTCTTTGCTATACTATTCACAACTCCCTATAAGCTCACCTCACCACTCAATCTAAAACAGTTCAGTTTTATCCCCAAATCAGAATCTAACACTCAGTGTTTATATGGTTACAATGCTACTTATTTTGAAATCCATATTCTCATAGACAATGGTTTACTTTACATTTCCAAAAGACCAAAGGGACCATACTATATTCTTTCCTTATAGAATCAACATATTTATATGATTAGGCTGTATTTAGACAGTTGAATTATGACACAGCAAGGAGAAGAATCAAGGTATAGAGTCTCCCAGCTGTAGAGTTCATCACTCTTATCCTTTGGCCAAACCAATAATGATTTCCTCAAGGCTTTCAGGTTAATTCTACTAAAAGGCACCAATTGTCCCATTGCCATTACTCTCCACCATACATTTAAAGCTAAGAAGGAAGTTAGGGGAAAAAAATCTAACATTAACAGTTAACAAAGCTGTTTTTTAAAAGCTGAGCTATCAGTGTGTGAATTATTTGTTATCAGGATCCAACCATCTTTACAGAATTATTATTATCCCCTTCATGGTCAGCTTCCCTGGGCATGTGTAAAACAGTCATTCACCAGAGTTCACAAAGAGGTAAATGAAAACATACTGATAGTCCATGTTATCTTTTATTCTAAGACCATTCTTAGGTCCAAGATTCTGTAGTTCTCAAGGCTCAAGGGGTTCATTAATTTAAGTGCTAACAATTTATGCTTCCATCTGTTACCATTGAAAAATGACTAGTAATGATTAGTTAATTCTCATAGACCTACAGGGAAAATTTGTTCTTTTAATGTGTTTAGAGAAAACTGAAATCATTAGCTTTAAAGAAGGAGATAAAAATAGGAAATAAAAGTTAAAAAAAAAAGAACAGAAAAGAGTTGAAACCTACTTGTTCAAAAATGGTCATGTCCCCAACCTTTTTGTCTCTTGAACAGTTCTCAGGCCCCCTTATTATCCCTGAAAAGATTTTTCTGGTATCTTTCTAAAGTCTACCTCCAATTCTGAATATATCCATGGCTTTAATTTTCAAGCTGTAAAATGCTGCATTATATCTCAAGTATTTGGGGGATAACAGATATTTACTAAATAAGAAAAATGGACATTATTATTTTATTATTTCCTTTCTTTACATATGTATTTTCTTTTTGAATTAACTTTACAGCAAGACCGAGTTCCAATCTAAAAGGGCACAAGATTACTTGAGAATATTTGTTACTCACATCCTTTATCAGTCCTTGATTCCCAGCACTACTGGATAACTTTTTTTCCTTTTCAATTATTTCAGGTGTGAGAATGCAAAGGAATTGTGCAAGAGACACAGAGATGAGATAGAGAAAGTGGGTTCTATTCGGTGACGAGAAAGTGACAAATACTGACAACCTTCTCATCACTCTTGGCAAGATACCTGAGAGAACAGTGTAAAAACAGGAAAGATTTAGTTGGGCTCAGGATTTCGGAAGTTTCCAACTGAAGGTGGCTTCTCATATTGCTATGCCCTGTTAGTAAGACAGGGAATCATGGACGCAAGAGTGCGGTGGAAGGATGCATGCTTAGCACGTGATGGAAAGGAATCAGAGAGTGAGGATGGGACAAGACACCGGGTATACCCTTAAAAATCATATTCCCAGTTGTTGTAAAATATTATTTTAAGATGTGTTACACTTGCTTATGCTGTGGAACATTTGTTTAATGATGCAAAGATGCATTGCATTCTTTTATGTTGCATTTTATGTTGCATATGTAGCTCTGTGAAGCTGTGTTACTGTGCCTGTCTAAAATACCTGATTGGCCAAATAAAGAGCTGAATGGCCAATAGTGAGGCAGGAGAAAGGATAGGCGGGGCTGGCAGGGAGAGAGAATAAATAGGAGAAATCTGGGAGGAAAGAGGAAGGAGCAAGAAGAGAACAAGGAAAGGAGGACACTAGGGGCCAGCCACCCAGCCGCACAGCCAGCCATGGAGTAAGAAGTAAAGAAAAGTATATAGAAATAGAGAAAGGTGAAAGCCCAGAGGCAAAAGGTAGATGGGATAATTTAAAAAAAGCTGGCAAGAAACAAGCCAAGCTAAGGCCAGGAATTTATGAGTAAGAATTAAGTCTCTGTGTGTGATTATTTGGGAGCTGGGTGGTGGGTCCCCAAAAGAGCAAAGAACAAAGAGCAAAAGAGTGAAAAAAAAAGCAACCAACAACATCAGTGATCTATTTCTCACAACAGGGCCTTACCTTTCAAAATCCCAAGATAGCATCCCCACCTGGGGACTAATCACTCAACCCATCAGTCTATGAGAGTCATTTCCTATACAAACCAAACAAAAATCAGATTGGGAAGATTAATTTGTAGAGCATTGCAATTAGCTAACATTATAAAATATCATCATACAGAGGAGGAGTGATGGCTTAGTGGGTAGTGTTTGCTTCACATCTATGAAGGTCTGAGTTCAAATGCCTGTTACCCACTTCAGAAATGCAGTACACTGCAAGTTACACACTTACATACACACACACACACACACATACACACACACACACACACACACTAAAAATCCAAACCAATATCAGCAAAAAAAGAAATACAGAAAATATACACAAACAAAAAATAAGAGGTGAAAGCTTTGTAGAAAGAACTCCTTTTAAACTTTGCATCTATTTTTTCATTTCTTCATCTCTACCATACAAATAAAAAACAAAATTAAAATACAAGAAAACATATGCTAAATACAGCACAAGCAGTCTGTATATGAACTCAGAGGAGAAGGGAGTTTGTTGATTCTCGTGATTCTCTGAGTAAGCTAAGTACATATTATTTCTGTCCCTAGGGAACCAAAATCAAGGATTTATTATGTCATGAGGAGTAAAACTTAGCCTTATGGAACAAGCTGGAACAAAGAAACTCCCTGCCTTAACTAATTAATTTCTAAATATATTATACACAGGCTTCTGAAACAACTTTGTCTTAACACTTTCATAAATATGTATAAACTCGCAGCTTCCAAGATATTTGTCAAGAAGTAGTCTTACTTATGTTTTATTTGAGTAGTTAAAATGCATTCATCATTAGATGATTATTAACATGCAAAAACATTCCAAAAGACTTCTTTAAGCTTTGGAGGATATTTAATATTTTGCTTTCCCAAAGCAGTACATCATCTTCCCTGGCTTCATTTTTTCCCAAAAAATTTTTGCATAGTCAGTTTTTAGCAGGATCCAAAGTTATGCATGGTCCACCTCAGACTCTTAGCCCATGCACCTAAAGCCTTGAGAGGGACAGGAAGTGACTCTAGGTGTCAGCTCCCAGGCTTCTCGCTGTCTCAAGCTTACAATGTCAGGCAACGTGAACACGCCGAATCTGGCAACTCTACTGCTTCCCTAGTTTACTTTATGGGGTGACACACTGAACAGAGTGTTGCAAAGAACTTCTCAACAATTAGGCAAGCCAAAAGAGATTCTTTTCATTTAGGGAAGAAGACAAACTTAAAAATAAATAAATAAACAAAACACTGCCACAGCTCTTCATTATAAGTGACAGAAATCCAATTAAAACTTGCCTAAGGGTTGGCAAGATGGCTCAGTGGCTAAGGGCACTTGCCACCAAGCTTTGCAACCTTAAGTTTAATTTTCCAGAATTCACAGGGTAGAAGTAAAAAGCTGAATTCGCCCAAGTTATTCTCTGACCATCACATGCAGGGTAGTATGCATGCAAACACACAAACACACACACACACACACACACACACACAAATAAATAAATAAATGTAAAATTTTTAAATTAAAAAAACTGTTTAATCAAAAAGAGAATTGATTCCCTTCGCTTTACTGCAAAGTCCAAGTAGAAAGCTCACTTCAAGGTCTCCTCATATAAAGTATTTATTCTCTTCTCTTCCTGCTCCTGTGGTGATTTCTCCACAGGAATCGGCTTCACACTCCCCACAGGCTGAGGTTGATATAGATCAGAGTCAAGTACAGAAGAGTGGAATTGGAAGAAACTGTACCACATCCGGGTATTAGAAGTCAGGCAGACACTTAGATATATCATATACACTCAGAAGAAAGTTCTTAAGTAATAATTTTCATGAACCATCATATAATATTTATTGAGCTTCACCTACAGGCTAGTGAAGTAGTTAAATCCATAGAAGCATCAAAATCCAGGAAACAATCTCAGATTTAAATACTAGACAAATTTCTACATCTACTAAACCATGGGCCCACCAGATTCTCACCCTAATCAACATGGCTCCCAAACCATACATTGGAGAAGCTTGCCAAACTGTTAGCTACTGTGGACTCACAACTATCCTCTCTCATTATTTTCCTTTGCTCCAGGTTATGTCCCATGTAGGAAGCCCGTGGATCCCAATTCTCTGCCTCAGTTTGGAAGACTACAAGGAACTTATTGAGAGGACTACCTCATTCTCTGTTCAGTTACATTCAGTTTCGACTCCTCGCCATGCCCTCTTCCTTACATGCATCACAGTCGCATGGACTGCCTGCCAGAACTCATGTTTCCAGGGACTCAACTGTGAAAAAGCCCAAAGATCATGCTCTTGACCTTTTTCACTAACTACCCAATCACGTCAAGTCCATGGACTCTACCTACTTCCCTCCATAAAGATACTGAGAAATGAATCATGAAGTTTATAAAATGAGCGATTTCCAAATGGGGGACCAAATTAAGTGCTTGCATGGCATCTCCAGAAAGGTAGCATAATTTTACGTGAATTGTGGACCCAGTCAACAATTTTTCAAGGTAAATATTTTATGTTATCTGTTACAAAGCTGAACAGAAGAACTTTATCATATTGGTTTTTGCTCTCTTCTGTCTCCCTGGTAAATTAAACTGTTTGATAAACAGCCTACATTTAACAGTTTCTCATCTATGAGATTTTTCCCCACCCAGGTCCCCAGAACACCAGAACCTTTTTAGATACAAATTGTTTTCGTAAGTAGCAAATCTGGAATTCTGAACTCCAAGGAAGCAAGAATTTGTTGCTATTTACTCAGCTCCCATGGCATGCACACCTCCCTAGTCACAGTTATCAGTCCCTAATAACGTCTGAGCTGCAGCAGCAATCACACGAGAAACAAAAGGCATTCTGTGCAGCTAGTGTTTGAAGGACACTTCAAATTCACCTCGTTCTTTCAGAATTTTCAAATAATACGCTTTTTTTCTTCATCTTTCTTAATATTCTTCAGTGGCAAATGCTGGTCTCCCGGTTACGTTTTCCTAGAATTCTAAGGAGTCCCCACTGTTCTTCCACCTTTCATGGCTTCAGGATTTTCACAATCCCGCTGTTAGAGACACTAAGTCAGGGAGAGGGGTCTGAAGGACTAGAAACCTTCAAGCCTTCTTAGTTCTTCAGAGTTTGGGATGGTTAGTTACGACTGGGTTTGCCAGCAATTTTTTTTTTTTTTTTTTTTTTTTTGGGTTTTTCGAGGCAGGGTTTCTCTGTGTAGCATTGTGCCTTTCCTGGAACTTGCTTTGTAGACCAGGCTGGCCTCGAACTCACAGAGATCCCCTGCCTCTGCCTCCCGAGTGCTGGGATTAAAGGCGTGCGCCACACCACCCGGCATCAGCAATTTTATAAAGAAATGGTTTTAATTACTGAGCTCTAGGAAAGTAGGATGAGGTGAGGAAGCAACACGGTAGAACTGTTCCAATCTGGATATACTATCTCACATTAACACTGGGAAGGAAACTGAGTTTTAGAAAAGGAGGTAAATTAATTAATCTATTACAATTCAAACACAGTACACAGAGCCTCCAGATGTGGGCCTACCTGACTTCAAAGCCCCGTACCCTAGCAACACAGGGGATCCAGATGTGAGCCGAGCTCACTTAAAAGCCCTATATCCCAACAGCACAGGATTCCCAAGGGGGGGGAAGATCATGTTGTCAAAAATAACAACAAAACCACAAAACAAATATTTAACTTTAGGTGTCCGTAGAGCAGGATCTGGGGCTAAAGATTACATAAAGCAAGGCACAAAGCCGAGAGGGCCTTGGGGTAAACGGCTTCTTCTGAAAAAACATACAGCTCTCATGAACCAGAGATCAGAAAGGCCACCTCCTTTGTAAACGGTGCCAGGAAGCTCTGTAAATGCCTCTGCCCCTCAGATGCCACTCTGCTCTGAACTGTAGGCTCTTGACCACTTATCACATGTCCAACTCACTGGTTCACATAGCAGCCCCACTTCTGCAGGCACAATTAGGGTGCTCTAGACTGTGGAAGCAGGCACAGAGGAGTGATCTGAAGGTAGCTGACATACGTGTTTCTGTAAGAAGAGCTCCCCATAAGGCTACAGTCATTTCCAAACACAATAGCACTTCTCTTGGGATTCCTACTGCTCTGGTTACACACAGTACCTCTCCCTATAACAGCAGTA
The DNA here is from genome assembly GCA_902168325.1 of Peromyscus nudipes. Taxonomy (NCBI): domain Eukaryota; kingdom Metazoa; phylum Chordata; class Mammalia; order Rodentia; family Cricetidae; genus Peromyscus; species Peromyscus nudipes. The sequence goes on from CABHPH010148371.1 coordinate 9,433, forward strand.
GCACCTACATGTTTTCAGTTGGAAATGTCCCCCTAGAACACACAAAGATATTTCTGGAGTCAACTTTACTCCTAGCAATAATAAGCTCCCTTTAATAGTATCAGAAGCAAGGTTCATCCAAGTTCAAAATATTTACTTTAAAATTTTTCTCTCTAACCACAGATCTAGTCCTGGCCACCTCTGCTCATCTTGGAACATCAGACATAAGGCTTGAACAGAATTGTGATGCAGCATGAATAAGAATAGTCTTGGAGTCAATGGCTGCTGAGAAAGGGCCAGTTTTCTCTAGGAACAAGCTCCCTGGTAGGTTATTCAGTTCCAAATAATCAGCCCTAAGCATGTGTGCATATGAGCAACACTGACTGGATTCTCAGATACTCCTTTTTATTGAGCATGTATGTATGTCAAAATAAGCATCCAAATGCCTCCACAACCTATTTCCTGGCAAATAAATAACCTTACTAGAAAACAAATTTTAACCATGAACTTCTCTTTTACTTGTAACAGGGTAAGTGAGATAACTCTTCACCTGTGGGAGTGTGTTTCTCAGAACGGCACATCATCTCTGAGACTGCATGGGAACATGGACTTTAGAATTCTGACTTCCACACATCCATCCACTACAGTTAGCTGTGTGGTGTTACGTGTCATCTTTGAGCTTTAGAATCCCCCTGTCTAAACCAGAAGTCTCCATTGCTAACTACAGCAGACATGGCAGAATGGTGACTTAGCATTCTTTATTCATAGTGCTTTTGAGCCATCTGTGTGCTCCACGCAGTAGAGAGCTAGAACATGCCAGACACTAGTCTTCCCAACTTCTCTTATCAATAAAAAGAGGAGTATAACTCTTTTGTGTGCACCATAGCCTAAGAGGAAGTCAATAAGAAAGATTATGGGGAAATTTTAATTCTCTAATAAGGTAAGAGAGACATAGCCATGAGGTGTCCTTTTTTCATCTTTCTACTTTGAGAAAGCCAAGTGAGAGCCTTAAAGTACAATTGCTGCGGCCATCTTGTAACCATGAGGGAAAAGCCACAGGAGTGAAATACTCTCAGAAGCCTGGACCATATGGAGCTTCTGCGTAACCGCCTTCCCAGGGCACCTATCCCATAGGAAAGCCAGATTCTATGGTTTACTACGTGTGCCATGTTTTCTGTCTTGTGTTTATCATGCAAGCATCCTAGCTTGTGTGTTACCCCTTTAGAAATCCTGGGAACAATCAATGAGTGAGTCACTGAAGTGAAGGCTCAGAAACTAACCGTGCTACATATAATAATGACCTTAACCCTATTACTCTTTCTGTGAAAGTGATTCCATTCTTCACAATAATTAACTAATTATTTAATTTGCCACAGCTGGTTTACTCACCTTCAAATATCAGCTAATACTTCATGGTATTATTTTGGGGAATTTGCAAAGCAAATGCAACATCCATCACTGGAGAGTAAGCCAGTTTGGAAAAAAAAAAAAAAAAGTAGTGAATCCTGATAAAGTTCCAGACTTTCACAAAGTTGATGAAATTAATTTAGTTTGGAAAACTATTTGGGTTCTCTGCAAGATCATCCACAAATGAAGATCTGACAGAGTTAGATGAGAGAGCAGGTGAAAGGGAAATAAAAATGATGCTCATAAATGGCTCTTCCAAGGTAGGAGGAGGGACTCTGCGTAGGAATGCAAAATGACATAGTTGCTTTGGAAAACAGCCTGACAACTACTTGAGGAATAAACAGTACAATCTAACAAATCTACTCAAGTACATACCTAATAGAATTGGAACAGGCATTGAAATAAATGCTCATACTTGCATATATAGATAACAGCATTATTCATAACCTAGAATCCCAGCAATTGATGTGTTCATAACTGGCATGCTGTATGTTCATACAATGGAATATCTCTAAGCAATAAAATGAAGTCCCAATACATCTACAACATGGTTGTCTTATGTGGTGGTTTCTATCATTGTGATAAAGCACCATGACCAAAAGCAACTTGGGGAAGAAAGGGTCTATTTCATCTTACAGCTCTCAAAGTCACACTGCTTTTCTGGGAAAGGCAGGCCAGGAACTCAAGGCAGGAACATGGAGACAAGAGCTGATGCAAAGGCCATGGAAGAATGCTGCTTACTGGTTTGTACCCCATGCCTTGCTCAGCCTGTTTTCTTATACTGTCTAGGACCACCACACAACCCACAGTGGGCTAGGCCCTTCAAATTAATCATTAATCAAGAAAATGCCCTACAGACTTCCCTACATACCAATCTGGTGAAGGTACTTTCTCAACTGAGGGTCCTCTTCCCAGATAACTGTAGTTTGTGTCAAACTGACAAAAAAAAAAAATACCTTCCAAGACAGTGGTTGAATTCTCAAGACATGACCCTAAGTGAAGGAAGGCAGTCAGAAAATTCTAAATACACAATATGTCCTGAACAAAGACATATCTCAAGAGACAGAAGACAGATTAGTCATACCTAAGTTTGGAGTGGAAGTGAGGAAAAGATCTGTGAAGTAACATCTAATGGAAAAGACTAATACTAAGGATGATAAATATTCTAGAATTCACTGTGGAAATAATTACAAAAGTCTGAATGTAGCAAAAAGCCACTGACTTTTTGGTGAATCGACTATGTCATATAAAAGTTATATCTCAATCAAGTTGTTTTTTAAGGTAGCCGTAGAAAAGAAAATGATATCAATGTTAGGGGATTGAGAGATGATATTGGAGAAATGATCAGGCTTTGAATATTTCTACAAAAATACCCTTTTTGGAGCCAAACCATTGAAATCAAATGTGCAATAGAGAATGTCACACTATTTACTCAGAAAGAAAAAAAAGTATGGCAGAAAAAAGAAAACAACCAAGACTTGGCACACTTTTTGTTTTAATTAGTAATGTGATTCATAAACTCCAGTGTAGTAAGTTCAAGAGAAAGCATCCTCATTTGCATATTATTTGGCTTCTCTTTAAAGATAACATCCCAGTCCAACCTTTTGAAGGTTGAGTGATTAACTATTCACCAGGAAATGTCAGCACCTTTTGAAACCCACTTGATTTCAGAGCCTCTTTCCTGGTACCAGCTCCCTTAGGTAAGAAGTGAGATTCAGTTCCCATCGATGGGGGCATGTTCATGGATGATGTCAAAAGCTCTTTTCATTTGAAGATTCACATCAAAGAACACAAGGATTCCCAAGAGCAATCACTTCCTGGTATACGTGCTCAGCTTTGCCATTTCCCAGGACTTTCTTCAAAGACCAGACATTATGACAGAACTATTTTTGAAGGCCTGAAAAAAAAGGTCCAGTCAAATGTGTCTTAAGTCCTTCATCTGCCTAGGTTGATTCTGTAATACCTTCGTGACATTTTGGCTAGCATGTCCTTTGTCTCGGATAGGCTTTTCCAGATGAAATCTCTTGGAAAAGCAGAATTAGAATGCACACAGATTGAAGAGGCAGTTGAAGGGGCTCTTGAGGCTGTTGTTATCCCCTTGAACTTTAAACAGCTGTACACAGGAGCACATACACAGGGATTTACAATGGGATTCTGCTGAGCTTTCCTGGAGCTCATTTCTTGATTTTCAGTATTGCTCACCATGTCACTGTCTGGAAGAGGGAAAACTGTCACCTCTTAACCCACGCCTATGTGAAGCCATATTGTGGGGATCCCGTGGGCCTTGCTTCTTACAACACAACATTCTGGAAGCATTGTTCCAAGGACCCAGAATTTAAAAGAAAAAAGAGTTGTAAGGCTGGTCAGCAAAGGCAAAGACACACAAATCATCTGTCATGTCCACATGACAGAATCACTAATTGGTTGTTTCATTCTGCTGAGGAGTCAGTGGAAATAAGTGAGTAGGGTAATCTATTTGCCATGACTACTTGTACTATTAAGATTATAAGGAGGCTGTAGAAATGTAACGTTCTGGTGTTTTTACTTATTAAAATCATACTCATCATGTAAGGTACAAATTAATGTCATCCTTTCCATGACACCCTGTCTGTCTATGCCAAAGTTGCATATCCCTGCAGGAAACCAAAATGCAGGTTGGTAGACTTTATGTCGGAGTGTGATACTGCCTCTCCAAAATGATTTTGTCAAGTAATTTTGCCTTTAATTTTTTAATAATAAAAATTACATATAACTAGTACCTTTCCTCATGTGAAGTTTTAATAGATTACAATATTTCTGATCCTCTAAGTTAGCCATTATTATTGGGAACTGCAATGCTGGAGAAAGACTACTTCATAGTTTGTATAGAGTAACATCAGTGAGGTAGCTGATGGCCACACTTCAACGAGTATGTGTACGTATTCCACTTTATTATTTTACCATTCTCACCCCAGTAGGCACTCCATAAAATAATGGTTCTTATTACAAATGCATTAGCAATACAGTTGTTCACTGAATAAACCACACGGGCTTTAACGAGAAACTTCAAGGACCATATTAAACACTGTGTGCTGTAACAGTCTGGACTCTGTTTCACAAAAGGCATTCTGGACCCTGAGTGTCACACTCTGCAAAAATTAAAAAAAAAGCTGTAAGAGAAAGTACCATCAAGTATAATATCCAACAAGATTAGATACCATTGCCTTTTTTTCCAAAAGAGAATAGAGTCATTCAATAGTAGATATAGAAGTTGTTTGGCTATCACTTATTGTATTATATCCAAGTTAGTTAATAAGGCCATGTGTGGAGGCCCACAAAGGCTTGCTAGTGAGATCTGAACTTGCTTTACCCAACAGAGCTGCATTAGAGGATTGCTTGGCCATGTGCATGCTTACTAGGTGATCAGAGAGGGTCTGCACTTGGCTGTGCTGGGGGGGAGGTCTTTTGTTCCACTCCTTGGCATTCCTATAAATAGCCCTTTAGAAGAGACAGGAGGGGCCAGCAGATAAGGATGCAGGCCCTCCTGAGGCTATCCTGTGTTTCTATCTGTTTCTCTCCCCTCTATCCTTCTATCTAAATCTCTTATCTCTCATCCTCAAGAGTACCCTGGGCTAAAAATGTGGGAGCTGGTCTTCCAGCTGGCCTCCCACAGCCATGATAATATATTTCCAAATATTATAATTCATAATTAATGGCTGTTGAAAAATAATCATCTTTAATAACAACACATAGAAACATTATGGTAAATCACACATTGATTTTCTTGATAATTTCTTAAATTTTAAGTTAAGTTGAAAGAATAATATTTTTAGAGTTATTTGGAGTTATGTAAGAATTCCAGTTTTATGGACTATTTCAACTCTTTTTAAAGTCCTCAGGGCAAGATTAAAATGACAACTTGAAGTGTGCAATTTGTAACAGAGTGAGTCCCACCGACAGTAAGAAACTACCTGACTTCGCAAAGTGGAGTACATCTCCTCTCTCTCTTGCCCTTGGCAATAGCCTAAGAAGTCTAGTTTCTGAAAAAGCAGCAAATGTGATCAAATTAAAAGCTAACTCTGGTGAAGCTAAATTTTCTCAGATGACAGCTGTTTGCCTTGGATAACAATCCAAAATACTAGATCAATGAACAGAAGTTTAATAGCAACGGAGTGGGGCTTTGGTTGCATGGAAGAAGTATGGTATACTGACAAGAGCTAAGACTTTGGGGGGAAATCAGGCGGGGGTCTGAACGCCATTTTTTAATGTGCACAAGCAGTTGTGTAATGTGCAGCAAGTATTTATTAAAAGCTCAGCTTATACTAGGTACTGTTTTAGGCATGAGATTCTAATACCATTTCTTTATTCTGCAAAAGAATGACAGGAAATGCTATAAAAGCACCTGATAGAGCCCCTGCGACACAGTGGGTGGCTCATAATATTAGTTGATGTTACATCATCATTTCTACGGCCAGAGTCTGACAGTTTGATGTTATCCTTTCCCCATCTCCAATCCAATATCACTAAAGGCCAATTTTGCTATTGTATAAATATGGTCTTAGCTCTATTTTGAAATTAAAAAAAAAATCCAGGATCACTAAAACAATCCTAAACAATAAAGAACTGCTGGATGTCCCGCCATTCCCGATTTCAAGTTGTACCACATAGCCATAGTAATAAAAACCACATTGTATTGTCATAGAAACAGACATGTTGATCAATTGAATTGAATTGAAGACCCAGACATAAAGCACACATGTATGAACACAGGATTTTTTTGATGAAGAAGCCAGAAATATACACTGGGGAAAAAAAAGAAAGCATCTTTAACAAATTGTGCTGCTCAAACTGGATGTCTGCATGTAGAAGAATACAAATAGATCCATATTTATGGTCTTACACAAAACTCAAGTCCAAGTGGATCAATGACCTCAACATAAAACCAGACATACTGAACCTGATAGAAGAGAAAGTAGGGAATAAATAACCTTGGATGCACTGGCCCAAGAGACAACTTTCTGAACAGAACACCAATCGCACAGACACTGAGATGAACAATTAATAAATGGGACCCATGAAACTGAAAAGCTTCTGTAAAGCAAGGGACACCATCAATAGGACAAAACAACAGCCTACAGAATGGGGAAAGATTTTTATAAACTCCACTTCTGATAGAGGACTAAAATATGTAAAGAACTCAAGAGATTAGATATCAAAAAAACAAATAATCCAATTTTAAAAGTGAGGTACAGATCTAAACAGAATTCTCAATAGAGGAATCGCAAATGGCTCATTCTTAGCCAACAGGGAAAATGCAAATAAAAACTACTTTGAGATTCTATCTTATATATTTTAGAATGGCTAAGATCAATTAAACAAGTGACAGCTCATGCTGGTAAGGATGTAGAATAAGGGGAACACTCTTCCATTGTTGGTGGAAATGCAAAATTGTACAGCCACTATGGAAATCAATATGGTGGTTCCTCAGAAAGTTGGGAATTTATCTACCTAAAGACCTAGCTATACTACTCTTGGGCACAGACTCTGTGAACCCTCCATCATACTATAAGTACACTAGCTCAGTCATGTTCATTGTGATTTTATTCATAACAGCCAGAAACTGGGAACAACCTAGATGTCCCTCAACAGAAGATTGGATAAAGAAAATGTGGTACATTTACACAATGGAGTACTACTCAGATGTTTAAAAAAAAAATGACATCATGAAAATTTCAAGCAAATGGATGGAACTAGAAAAGAATCAACTAGAAAAAAAATCATGAGTGAGGTAACCCAGGCCCAGAAAGATATATATTCACTTATAAGAGGATATTAGCTAGTAAGTACATGATAACCAAGCTACAATCTGTAGACCCACAGGGGTTTGGTGAAGAGGAAGGGTCTAGGGAGAATACAGGGATCTCCCTGGGAGGGGGAAAATAATATAGATTTTACAGGTGAACTAGGGGTGGGTGGGGATTGGAGGGGGCAGGACCAGGTGGAAGGGGAAACGAGATGGAGGGATAGACTAGAGGGAGAGACAGCTAGAATTGGGGAGGGGAGGAGTTGGAAATCCGGTTGAGTGGAAACTTCTTGGAATTTATGAAGGTAATCCTAATGAGGATGCCTAATGAGGGGGAACACAGTCTTCACTGGTCATCATTTATAGGCAGGCTAAGCTGGTAGTGGTGGGACTCGGGTGCAATCAGTAGAGGTTTTTGTCAAGGGGACTGACTCCCTAGAACTCCCCTGATGCCAAGACAAAGTGTTGCTTTCTGCAAACTGACAGTGAGGCTCCCTTGCTGAGAACAATACCAATCCACCTCATTGAACATGGAGAAGTCTAGCTCATGCCTACATGAAAACCTCACCCTTACGTTCTAGTCTCTGTAGTGTGGGAAGGTATCCTGCTGGCTACCAAAAGAGGAATGTGGACACCAACTTGATCAACAATCCGGCCTGCCCTCAAGATACGCTAGGACAATGATGGCGCAGAACTTGTGAGAGCAGCCAAGCAATGTCTGATTTGATCTAAGGCCCACTCCATAAAAAGGAACCCACACATGACTCTGCTTGGGTAACCAAGAACCAGATACTGGATAGCCCAGATAACTAGGGTAAAACCACACTACTGTCCTGATAGATAATAAATAAATAAATAAATAAATAAATAAATAAATAAATAAATAAATAAAATGACTTCTAATGATAAACTGATACACTCATAGATAGATCAGTGCCTTATCCAGTCATCAGAGAGACTTCCTCCTGCAGAAGATGGGAACAGATGCAGAGACCCACAGACAGACATTATGTGGAGAAGGAGTCTAAATTGGAGGTCTCCATCAAATCTCTCTTCTCAGAGCTCAGGGAGTCCCACAGAAAAGGAGGCAGAAAGATTGTAAGAGCCAGAGGGGATGGAGAACGCCAGGGGAACACTAAGCAAGGCTCATATGAGTTCACAGAGACTAAAGCAGCAATTGCAGGGCCTACATGGGACTACACCAGGTCCTCTGCATATTGTGTGTGAGTGTGTGTGTGTCTGTGTGTGACTGTGAGAATGGGTGGGTCTCTGACTCTCATGCTCTTGGGACTCATTTCCTCCCCTTGGGTTGCCATGTCCAACTTCAATATGACAGTTTTCGCTTCATCTTGTTCAATTTTATTTTGCCATGTTTGGCTGGTATCTCTTAGAGTCTGTTCTTTCTAATGAGAGACAGAAAGAAGGTAGATCTGGATGGGAGGTAAGGCAGGGAGGAACTGGGAGGCGTAGAGAGCGGGGAAACTGTAATCAGGATATATTGTATGGGGAAAGAATCCATTTTCAATAAAAGAAAAAAGGAAATATAATAGACAATTAAATTCCAATATAAGAAAGAAAGAAAGTTAAATACTCACATAAAAGTGGAAAAATTGGTTCAGTCACCGAAACATCTTCAACTCCATCGTTAAAATGAATCAGCTACTTGGCACACTGGATTAACACCTGTGTCTGGATGCTTTCAGTTGTACTCAAGATACAAACTGCCAATCTCATCCCTACATCAGAGACACTGTGTGGCTAGAGTAGCCACTTCTCTATCCACTGACGATGGGGAACGAAGTAGCAGACAGACTTCACTGACTTCATGGTTTGGGGTTGTACTGAATTTTATTTCTCTCTCCTCAAGCCAAAGAAACTCTTCTAACAAAAATTTCCCATTTGAAATATAATATCCAGAGTATTTTATTATGGACCATGGTTGAAATAAACTTCCAAAGTCCTATATTTAGATCCATTTTAGTTGGCAATTAGGTTTTGGTGAATCAGTTTTGTTCTCCTGTTGTGATCTTAATTTCATGCAAAAAACATCTCAGAAACAAGTTACTTTTTCATAAGCACTCTTGTTTTCTAATGGCTAAATTGTTACAAGTGTTTATCAACCCCCTTGTAAATAATCTAGCAGCTGTGAACATTCTATATATCTAACAAAGAATAATTTTTAATAGAAGACAGGGGAAGTGTCATAAATAATGGAAGTTGTAAAAATTAATGTTTTTGCATTTTATAGTTCATCTGCAATGAATTATAGATTACATTTTAAAGCGGGCTCTGGGCTCTCATCTCATAAAGACTAACAGCAGAATAACAGGCAAACTGCACACTTTCTTTTTCTGTAATCCATTAGCCTCTTGATGGTCATGCTCCTGGAGGCAGGTGGTGTGGATGCAGTGGGGTTACAAAGCCTAACTCCGTGCATAAGGACAGCGTTGGTGGGAATGCAAAGTAGTGCTGCCTCCAGGGAAATCAGTATGGAAATTTCTCCAAAAAACTCAAAATGGATCTACCAGATGGCCCCTCCTGGGTATTTACCAAAAGGAGTCCAAGTCATCCTATCACAGAGATACTTGGGCGACAGTGTTAACTGTAGCGCTACTTACAACAGCTGTTATAGGACCAACCGGATGTCCAACAACAGAGAAATGGATAAAGAAAGTGTGAAATACATATAATGAAAAACCTTTTCAACCAAAAAGAAGAGTAAAGTGGCATCATTTACAATAAAATGGCTGCAACTGGAGATAATCAAATTAAGCCATCCCCGAAATGATAAATATTGTATATTTTCTGTCTTTTGTGGCTATAAGAGTTTAGATAGATACAACAAAATCATATGACACAAACGTAGAAGTGAAATTGTCTTGGGGGCAAAAATTAATGTGAATGGGGGTTAAGAAAAGGGAGCCATGGGTTAAATGGGGAGGAATGTATGATTTATATCGATATGAAATGTTTTAAGTTAAATTAAATTTTTGTTTGGAATTTTGAGTTGTTTGTTTTTGTGCTACTGAGAATGGAATTAAGGGCCTCTTGTAAGCTAGACAAGCACTCTGTTGCTGAACTATGCCCCCAGCCCTAACCAAAAGGAAAAAAGTTACGCCTATGTCACACTGTTTGTGCAAATGTGCAAGCAAGTTTCTATAAACAATGCTCAAGTATCACTGTGGTCAACTGCTGCTTGGAGGCACAAACCCTGCATCCATGTTCTTGGCTGAAATGCATTCTGAATCCCTGTTACATCCTACCTTAACCAAAAGAAGCAATAAAGTTGTACATAAGAACAGCTCCCCAATGAAACCCTCCCGGTTGGTATACTTCAGTCATTTTTACCTAGGAACTACTCCCACAAGCAATGGGGTTTGCAGCTTGTGCTATGCTTCCATTTCCTTTTGCATTCTTGTTCTGATTAAAAAAAATATCATATACACATTTCCAAGCTGAATGCTACTGGGTTGGAGCCACAGATACACGCAGAGCATCAAACTCTCAAGGTGTCATAGCTACCAAATAAACACACAGAAAACAACATGCCTCAGAAGCTCTCGTGTCACTGTGCAACACATGCGGGTTTGTCAAGAGTGAACACACGGTGGCCTGGGACCTGTAGGGAATAGGAGTATGAGCTCCAGTTCTGACCACCAAGGCACCGTCTGATCAAGTATGGAGAGAAAGTCAAATCGATAGAGACATACAAAAAGGAAAGAGAGAGAGCTGTAAGAAGGAGCATTAGAAATTTGTAGAAACCAAAGCATCTCAAGTTTCAATTAGATAAAGAGCAATAGCTAGATAAGGAGAAGTTTATTAGACAAGTTTACTAGTAAATTAGACAAGAATTCAACAATTCTGTGAAGCAATGTGGTGACTACTGTTAATAGCAATTCACTGTATGCTTGAAAAGTTGAAACAGCAGACTTTAGACGCTCTCACCACTAAAAAATAAAGAAGAAATAAATATAGTAAGAGATATGCTAATTAGCTTGACATACCCATTCTATGATGCATATTTTTAAACACCACATTACATACCATGAACATATATAATTTTTATTTGTCAAGTTAATATAATTAAAATTATAAGCAAAAAGCAGTGTATTTTTTTAAGTATCTCAGACTGAAAGTCCAAGAAAAGAATTCTTACCCAAGCTTGGATTCTGTGCCTCAGTTTCTCACATAAAATAAAACTGGGCAAGTTAACATTTGGGTTAACTTTTTGTGATTTCATGAGGTATCTTTTTCTATTTGTTTTCTTTACCTTTTTAACTTTTTATTTTATTATTTTATGTGTATGTGTGTTTTGCCTACATGTATGTCTGTGCTTGAAGTACCCACAGAGGCCAGATAATATGAGACACTCTGAGACTGGAGTTACTGGTAGATGGGTATGAATTGCTATGTGGGTACTGGAAATCAAACTGGGGTCCTCTGGAAGATCAGCTGGTGTTCTTAACTGATGAACCATATCTCTAGCCTGTTCCTTACATTTTCAAGTTTAAATCTAAAAATAATTACAACACACTGGAACCTCAGATATGGTGGCTGTATTGAAGGCACCATCCCCACTCTGCTCAACACACCAAGTGTCTACCACACTACCCTGTCTTCAGACCTTAGTCACATAATGTGTTAGCCAGGGCAGCATAGTTCAGCCACTGTTAGTCTGACTTTCTAAACAGAGACGTTCCGTGGGCTGCACCTCCAGATTCAAAGTCCCTAGCCAGGAAGAGTCCAGGACTTCTCTTATCTGTAGATATGTTTCTACCTTGGCCCACCAGAGACAAGTCCTGGAGCCTTTTTCTCACCCTTGGAGATCTTTTCTCAACTGACTAAATACTGGTGAGAACTTGGCCCTAGGGGGGCTGTTTGGATGGCTTATTGGGCTACAGACCCATATCAGTCCACTTATATGTTCACTTATAAATTCTTATAAAACCTACATGTCTTTCAAATGACTTCTCTGCATCTGCTTTATTGATGTGCTCAAAACTCTATATTTATGCTACATTCACATGTAAAAACATATTAGCATGGCTGCCATGAGCTTGATATTTAGTAACAGACAGACACACAGACAGAATCAAGAAAGGAGAAAGAAAGAGACTGAATGAAACAGGGAAAGCAAACGCCTCACAATAATAAAGTCTTTCTCCACAGTCAGGAACAAGATGTATTTAAAGTGATCCCATCTCAATACCAGCTAAAAGACATGCATGCACAAATCACTTTTTCACATCTCACACTATAAAGATAATAACTGCTAAAATTTCCAATGTCTGCTTGGCTTTGGAGAAAGAATTTTTTGTTACAGAAAAATTCAAAAAACTCAATGAATCGTACAAAGAGATTCACATCCTGCCTTAAGGAGTCTCAAAGCATAACATTACCTTACAGATCACTACTTCTGCTTTTTATGATTTTATATATTTTTGTTTCTTTTTTAATTTTTTAACATTTCTTTTTTATTGATTCTTTGGGAAATTCACATCATGTACCCCAATCCCACTCATTTCCCAATCCTTCCACACTCCTTATGAATATTGTTTTGTACTTTATTACTGTTATTCTCGAAATTTCAACTTTCAGAATGGACATTGACACAGATTTGAGTCTGTTAACCTTGTCTGCTTTTGTATCTAGTATGTTTTTAAGCCCATTCAATGAGCTACAGTTCATGAATGTTCACTTAATTCTTATAAACATTATGATGGCTCTTTTCATCCTCCATATTTTTTACTTTGTTCCTTTTTTTCTATTTACAACACAATAATCAAGGTCATCTTGACCTCATTAGTTTAATCCCAGTATCTGGATGACCTCTGTCTTCTGGGTCCAGTTCACCTTTGCTCTTAATAACTGTTCATTTTTCCTACATCCTTTCTTGTAGGAACATCCATCGTGTTTTACATGTGGTAACTGCTTTAAACTATGCTGTAAACTAGACTTCCTTTCTCTCCATAATGTCAGGTTGTTCTGATAGACAAAAGAGTTCTAAGGAAAGCACCTCACTCCTGTCAAGACTTTGTATATGCAGACCTTAGGATTAACTTCACCCCAACTTTCGAGCAGTATCTTCACCCCTAAAACATAACCTTGCTATTGTCCCAGGTGAGAGCCCAAGGTGTTCCTGAAGTCACCACAGTGTCTGACCCTAACTGCACACTCCCTTTCTCCAGCACCGAGCGGCCTGGAAAAATCTATGCTCAGCTCTTGAGAACCACAACATACTGTCTACAAAGCGTCTCAGGACTACACACATTTCCAAGTAATTTAGGATTAGATCAAGGATTTAAGATCACTTACCCAGATTCTGGAGGCTTTCTTCTCCACTCACTAACTTGTCTGCCTTTTGTCTGGGACCAGGTCCACCTCTACATCTCTGCCTGTCTGGAATTTCAGTCTCTATCTCCTTCACTCACAAATCCACCATTCTCTACACAGGTTCTATATTCTTGACTTGCCATAATCTTGACTCTCCAACCCAGAATTGGAAAGAGAGAAGAGAGAGAAGAGAGAGAGAGAGAGAGAGAGAGAGAGAGAGAGAGAGAGAGAGAACCATCTCTTATATATTCCTCACTCAAGAAGTAAAAATCAGATTTCATTGCTCACCAGACTTCCCAAATAGTAACTTTGCATGTCATGTCCAGTTTTATATATGATTATAACATTATAAGACAGTAAATACAATACCAGGTGCATCTACTCTCCTTAACTGTCAGCTAAGCCCATCCCTCCATGTCAAGTGTTACCATAGATGCAGACAAGCCCTTTGTAATTAGATGTCTACTGCAGAGGTTACACACCAATTCTTGGGCTCACATCTCTTATTCTTTAGGAGTCTCACTCTCCAATTTTTGCCTCCCCTCCCAGTGAGATTGCCACAAGCTCCAGGACAGAATGTTTTCTTACTGAGTCTTTTAACCAGTATACAGAACTCCTCACGGCAGATAAGTTATGACAAACGAGAGCTTGTCATGTGTGTTCTTTGTTTTCCAATTTTGTTTCCATATTTTTAATCACCTTTGTCTGCGTCCCGTGTCTTCCAACAATGTCTGCTTTGATTTGAGCTTGCTCTCTACTTTCTTGTTGCTCTTGGCAGAAGAGCTGGTCTGATGTTTACTCTATCGTTGTAAAAATTCCTCCCTTACATTCTACATCCACTTTCCAGTTTTGGCCTGAAAGTTAAAATAGACTAAACTCCAATCAAGGGAAGAGAAGGTGTGACTGGTTTTTCTACACTTTGTCGCCCTGTTATTTTTTAATCCCTTCCTACATAATTTATACCATGTTTTACTTATAGTTCACTGATGCAAATAATTTCAATGCATTTTAGTCAAATAAATCTCCCCAGTGAGATATTTCAAGTTAATACCTAACACATAAAAAGCCAGAGGCATTTGCCAGAACCATAAATTCTTAGGTAATTTTATAACTGTTGGGGAGCAGAACGTTATTCTAGGCTATAGACCATGCACTGCTGATCTCCAAGGCCACGGGACCCTACAGAACCAAATGGCCCTGAATAAGCCTTGTGCAGTGTGGCTTTTGTGTTCTCCCTCTTCACACAAACAGCTAACCCTTGCACAGTACTCAAGATGCAGACAGAGGAAGAGTAGTTTCGTCATCAGAAAATAGGTTAAAAATAGATTGTTAAAGTGTGACAAGTTGCTGTGTTGCCATCCCAGGCCTGTGATAGGGGTTTGTGGCTGCATTGTAATGTCTGGGCAGTGTCTGGGGAGTACTTTCCACCTGTCCAGCTAGGGACAAGCCACCCCTGGAAGAGGCCTTCCTACGCTCCATGGTTTGGATTTCAGGGGCTCTGGTGGCAAGTGATGAGCCTGCCTTCGGCTACCTCCCAGTCCTCCCACAGTCCTGTGTAGGAATCAAGTGAATAGGATGTCTCTGAGCCCTTGTTCCCAAAGGGCCGGCCAAGGGCTGCATGCCAGCCTGGCTCCATCAACCCTGCATGACCAAATGATAGTTGGCGGGCTCTGCAGGCTACTCAGGCCCTCTGCTACCTCCCACATTTGCCTGCTGGCAAGGGGTGGGCCCTATTCTGTGAATTGACTACCTGTGAAAATGTGACCAATTAGTGTGAAATGCATGTTTAGCAAGCATTAGGTACTGTATTTGAACCAATAAATGTGAATCCTCTGCACAAAAAAAAAAAAAAAGTGTGACAAGTTGTATCATCAGGGAAAATAATAATGAAAGGCCCGGCACACACACACACATCCAAGCATGCGCACGCACACACGCGCACACACACACACCCCTCATCCTTACTAACACACTCAAATGGAAATGTACACATTCAAACATTCACACACACTCACACTCAAGAGCACACTTATACACACATACACTCACAAACATATTCACTCACACATGCACACACATGCACACACACACCTTAACATACTCACACATAGTCTCACAAACACATTCACATATACATTTCTAAACATATTCATTCACATGCATTCACTCACAAACACACAATTAAAAACCTGGGTTTTTTTGCCCAGCCTTAAAAACCCCCCTGTAGCTGCAGACCCAAAGCTACAGAATCTCCACGACACAGGGCAACAACTTCTCCCAGATCGCCTTCTATCTTCCTGCCCCCACATTTGATGTCATCTTTATTTTTTAATAACCCATCAAATTCCATTTGTGCTGAACTGTACAAAATATAAAGATGCTTTCCATTAATTGTGGAATATATGTAATCCTAAACCTGAGCACCACCAGTATAGGGGCGTTAAGGTTGTGTTCTGTTTTGCAATATCTAAAACAGAGAGCCCATCTCCAATTACAGAAGTTCCAATTGGGGATACACACACACGCACACGCACACGTGTGCGTGTGCGTGTGTGTGTGTGTAGAGCGCAAGAGAGAGGTGAGGAGAAAAGGAATGGCAGGTAATAAAAACAAAATAAAGGTGTTAAGGGGGGACTTCACCTAGACCACAGGCTGTAGATATGTTTACCATTCTCTTTGGCAGATGGTGGTAATATACCTGGATTGAGGCTGTTTTAAAAGCTGGTAGAACCTCATGCTGGTAATCAAGACTTGAGAGTAGTGCCGAAACTTAAGAGGTGCCACATGCAATTTCACAGTGTAGCCTAGAAAATGTTTCTTTTTTAAAAGGTCTCTCTCTCTCTCTCTCTCTCTGTCTCTCTGTGTGTGTGTGTGTGTGTGTGTGTGTGTGTGTGTGTGTTGAATGTCATATTGTGCAGGTACCTGCAGAGGCCAGAAGACGACATTGGACTCATTGGAATGGACTTGGATTTAGAATATGTGTGTGTATGAACACATACATGTACATTTATAGATGCATAGAGAAACTCCAGGAAGTAAACAAAAAGTTAATAATAATGGCTACTTCAGGAAATAAGAAATTAAGGAATTTTTCTTCAAACTTTACTGTCCTAAATTTTTTAATTTTTAAAATTAGCAATTGTAACTTTTCTTCTATAAAAACTACTGAGTATAAGGGCGTGTGTTTAAAATAATGTAGGACTTAATTCTTAAAGCAGAATTTTAAAATTTGAATTTTAAAATTCGAAGCAGAAATTTTCTCAAATCTGGGTTTAATTTGTATGCCCAAGAACAAGAAGCATGTAGGGCCTCAAATAAATATGTCCAGAAAAAAATTATCTACCTTACATCATAATTAAAATATGAATAATATAAAAGAAAGAAAGAATACTCAAAGTTGAAAGAGAGAAGCACAATATTGCAAACCTACCACATAACAATAGATTTTTTCATTGAGACCCTAAAGGACAGGAGAACATGGTCTAATGTCATTCAGGGCACAGAAGAAAACTACTGAAAGTGGGAACAGAAATGGATAGTGTGGGGAGAAATAGAGCCTTGAATGCCAATCCAATTACTATGCAGCAAAATTGTCTTTTAAAATCAGAGGAGAAATAAAGACTTTTTGCTAAGTATAAGCTGAAGTAATTAATGACCACTAAGCTAGCAGTGCAGAATGTGTTTAGGCGAGCATACATGCAGTGGAGGAAGAAAGATACACATGAGCATAAGACCCCTGGAAGGACTAAATTTCACTAGAACATTAGATAAGCCAGTGAGAAACTTTCCACTTCTATGGGGGAGGGCGGAATCATTGGAGGGAGGAGTTTCGGCAGAAAACACCAACCATATAGCTCCATTAACCTAACATAATATCTAGCAGTAGTCGATAGAAGTCGCCAGCCGGTGGTGGCGCACGCCTTTAATCCCAGCACTTAGGAGGCAGAGGCAGGCGGATCTCTGTGTAGTTCGAGGCCAGCCTGGACTACAGAGGGAGTTCCAGGAAAGGCGCAAAGCTACACAGAGAAACCCTGTCTCGAAAAACAAAACAAAAAACAAAAAACAAAAAAAAGAAGTCTCTGAAAACTGAGATGTATGACAAATGCTTCTTTTTCTTTTCCAGTAGTCTGCCATTTTTGTCTACCTATTTGTTTGTGTAAAGACTATTTCTTATCATAGCAACAGTGACCTGGCCACTAATGATGTATGATGGTGTTCTTTGATTTAGGCATAGGGGCAAGAAGAGAACAGAGTCAGCGTATCCTCATTGGGACATACTGTGAGCTTCTCTGGATTCCTGGACAGGGTGTCCGGGGAAGTCAGAGGTGAAGAAGTCTTAAGTCCCATGGGGAATTGCAGGCAAGAGGACAAAAGGGGAACATCGGCCTACTGGCATGTTGGCAGCTGGATGAAAAGTTAATTAAAATTCAATTAAGTGTTACATTCACATACTTGCCTTCTGCTGATGAGTCATTGAGAATCAATCCCCAAGACAGGAGTTAGACTTAAGAACAAGCAAAGCAAACAGCTCCTTTTGATAAGTGCTCTAAGAGAATTAATGGGTTGTGCTTGAGTCAAGAAGCCGGATAGCTGATACCTAACCCATGGCATCTTTCTCAGTCTTTAGTAGCCATAGGGCAAGATAAGGGAGGGCAGAGCAGGTACCTGAAGGTTTACATACCTGACAGATGGCTTGATAGATTTTGCTGCAATCGCTAAGGATGACCCTCATGAGTAAATCATATCTATTTTTTAAAATGAGTTTTACAGGGGAGGCAAAGGGGAGGTGGGAGGAGGGACTGAGAGGAGAGGAAGGAGGGGAAACTACAGGGATATAAAATAATAAATAAATTTTTAAATGAGTTTTGTAGAGAAAAAGAGCTAAGTGACAAAAGCCAAGCTTTTTTGCATTATATACCCACACTTTTCTTGCTTTATCACGTTTTATTTCTCGAAGAAGAGACAATATATGAATCATACCACATTACATTATCTTTGAGACGGGGTCTCACTCTGTATCCCAGGCTGGCCTGGAACTGATTATGCCACCTCCTCCTGCTTCAGTCTCCTTAGTACTGAGGCTATAGTCAGGAACCACCACACCTGGCTTGTCACACAGTCTTCCACAGGCCTACTTCAGTACCAGTCTTCATATATTAAAGTATGCCCCTAAGTAAAAGATGACATCAGTCTCACCAATCATAGGACATGGAGGTAAGAAAAATAAATTTTAAAGTCAAAAATAGGATGCATACTGACTAAGCTGGTGAGTTCAGTTATTAATTATATCATGAAATACATTGTCTTCTATAGGATTTCTTCCTGAAGGACCTTTTTCTTGGTGGAAGAATGGTGCTTCTAAGGACAGATAATTAACTTCTAGGGGTGATAGGATGGCTCAGCAACTAAAAATGCTTGCTGCTCTTGCAGAGGCCCAGAGTTCAGTTCCTGCCATCCAGTGACTCAGACCTACCAGTAACTTCTTAAGGATCCTTAGGGGATATTTTGAAAAAGTATTCTGTTGTGGGATGGTCTTTCTGCACACTGTGAATATGTGTTGCTACCATTGATTAATAAAGAAGCTACTATGGCCTATGGCAAGGCAGCTTAGACCCAGGTGGGGAATCCAATCAGAGAGAAGGAGAAGGAAGGCGGAGTTAGGGGAGATGCTCAGAGCTGCTGAGGGAGCAAGAGGTAATGCCATGAAGTTACGTGGCAATATATAGATTAATAGAAACAGGTTCATTTAAGATGAAAGAGCTAGCTAAGAAGAAGTCTGAGCCATAGACCAAACAGTTTGTAACTGATATAAGCCTCTGTGTGTTTATTTGGGACTGAACAGCTGCAGGACCAGGCAGGACAGAATCTTCTGTCTACAGTATTCCAATAAAATGGAATCTGTATAGCAGTAGAATTTTTTCTAGATACACATAATCTGCCAAAATTGAACCAAGATGATATAAGCAATCTAAATAAGTTGGCAGCAAGCCATGAGATTAAAGCAGAAATAAATATCTCTCAACAAAGAAAACCTGAGGCCTGGACAGTATGGAGGCCCACAAAAGTTTCCTAGTGAGAGTCCGAGCTTGGTTTACCCAGCAGAGCTGCATTAGAGGATTGCTTGACCATGTGCATGGTTACTAGGTGATTGGAAAGGGTCTGCACTTGGCTGTGCTTGGGGGGAGGTCTTTTGCTCCACCCCTTGGCATTCCTATAAATATCCCTTTAGAAGAGACAGAAGGGGCTGGTGGATTAGGATCCATGCCCTCATGAGGCTATCCTGTGTTTCTCTATCTGTTTCTCTCCCCTCTGTCCTTCTATCTAAATCTCTTATCCCTCACTCCTCAAGAGTACCCTGGGGTAAAATGTGGGAGCCAGTCTCCCAGCTAGTCTCCCACAGGACAGATTCACCATTGGATGCTATAGATATTCAAATCAGATCTCCAAGGAATGTTCCAAATTCTTTCTATAAAGCCAGCATTAATCTGGTACCAAAAACTGATTGGGGACATAAGACACATTTGAACAAATGGTAAGACATTGAAGAAAATAAAACTGTACATGGCTGTCCTTGATGAACATGAGTCTATTCTGACAGGAATGAAGACATTCTAAAGAGACACTTGTTCCCCTGCCCTTTGGCCATCACACTACTGAAATAGTGGATAACAAAAAGTTAAAATGTCCCCAGGAATCTCAGAATGGGAGAAAAAAACGTCTGGAGTCTGGTGCTGGCCAGGAAAAGATGTCTCCAAAGTCTGCACACCTTACAGGATTGACTAAAGCCCAGACAATGGTGATAATCAGGGCCACACACTGATCAGGACCCTTAGTTACGCCTACCTCTGACCCTCTGTTTAAACCTGTCATGTCAGGACCCTGAAGATAAACCTCTTTGTTTTTCTTCCAAATGTGGCTACATTGAATAAGTATCATTTTTCCCTCTATTTTTCACTATTTCATATTTGTTTAATTTGCATACTGAGGATCAATAGCCAAATTTGTATTTTTTACAACTGTCAGAGCCCAGGTTCTGATTCAAAAATCTCCAATAAAAACACAGATACAAAATCGTCAACTTAACAAAACATTTCAAAGATCATACACCATAAATATTCCAGGCAGGGGAGCAAGAAAGGTTTAATACACACAGACACATAAATGTAGTACAATGCATAAATAAAACCAATGGGAGGAGGGGGAAATCACAGGATCACAAAAACTGTGGACAAAATTCACCACCTCTTCATGTGAAAGGTAATACTTTATTGTAAGAAAGGCTACAACCATCAAACCTAAAGTCATTGCCACATTCATGTCTTTTTGTCTTGTTTTGTGACTTACTGATTTTAATGAAGGCCATCTGTGTGATGGTAGATTCGCAATTATCCATTGGAGAATGGTGTGTTCACTGGTTGGTATACAACTGAAGCCAATAACCACCCCTATAATCCATCAGCCAATAGTTCATCAGAGAAGGGTAGGGACTTGTGATGACTAATGTTAGTTGTCAACCATTTTTTTGATTGGATCTGAAGCCCACTCCATGAGATGGAATCCATACCTAGCACTGTTAACAGACCCAAGAACCTATGGGAGAACCTGATACCATTATTCTGCCAAATGGAAATAGTATTTGGAAATACATTAAAATTACTCCTAATGACAATACAGCACCCATAGATTACCAGAGTGCTACACAGATCTGATGTCACATAAACCCCAAGAGAAGATGAGAAAGGTTGTCATTGATTTGAGAGTCCATATATTCTACTATTAATAAACACCAGATTGTTCTATGTCTAAAGGAAGACAAAGAGAACAGATGTTGAGGAATATTGATTCTTATTACATGCTATTTTGTTTGCTTCTTTATCTGCTACTTTAAGATGATAACCACAAATTCTATCCATTTACTATACCCATCTCTACTTCTATGACCTGTTCATGATACTCAATAGATTTTATTGAAGGCTGGCTCCTGATCAACATGTGATTTGAATCTGCCTCCTTTCTAGCCACACCAACCTCTCCACCCCATCCCATCCCATCCCCATAGACATAGCAGAAAATAGAGTAGGAACAGCATATCTACAATAAAAACTTTCACTTAGTAAGCAAAAGAATGGAAACAATAAATCTTTGCTGGGAAATACCAACAATAGCATCCTGCTAAGCAAGATTTATGTGAGGACCCCCTGCTTTATGGCAGAGTACAAAACCTGGATGTAGCTAGAGTTTTCTCTTTGTAGTTAGAGTTTTCCTGCCTGTCCCACAGTCAGGACAAATCTCTCTTATCCACCAGTCCCATACATGCTCAGACCCAACCAAGTAAACACAGAGACTTATATTGCTTACAAACTGTATGGCCGTGGCAGGCTTCTTCTTCTTCTTCTTCTTTTTTTTTTTTTTTTTTTTTTTTTTTTTTTTTGGTTTTTCGAGACGGGGTTTCTCTGTGTAGCTTTGCGTCTTTCCTGGAACTTGCTTTGGAGACCAGGCTGGCCTCGAAAATCACAGAGATCCGCCTGCCTCTGTCTCCCGAGTCCTAGGATTAAAGGCGTGCGCCACCACTGCCGTGGCAGGCTTCTTACTAACTGTTCTTATATCTTAAATTAAACCATTTCTATAAATCTATAAGTTGCCACGTGGCTCGTGGCTTACCGGCATCTTCACATGTTGCTTGTCATGGTGGCGGCTGGCAGTGTCTCTCTGCCTCAGCCTTTCACTTCCCAGAATTCTCTTCTCTGCTTCTCCCGCCTATACTTCCTGCCTGGTTACTGGCCAATCAGCATTTTATTTATACAGAGTGATATCCACAGCACCTAGATTGTGGTCTCTGTGAACAATTCCCCTGCAGATTTCCCTCTTGAACCATGGATTTGCTCTCCAATGGCATCTTCGTTACTCTGTAGCTTCATCTGAAGACAGAGAGTATGAAGTATGACCTGCTCAACAACTCATTTCCTGCTCTTGCATATATAAAAAGTCTGATACTTTCAGGATGAGAAAACACACAAGTCTTTTGTGTAGGCTTGCCATTTCTTGGGAAATGCAAATCCAAAATTCAATGGATTGTCTACCTTCTTGCAGTTATTCCTCACAGAGGTGTTCTTGATCTGGTTTGTGTGAGCTCAGGAGAGTATGTGCCCGTCCATTTCCAAAGCCTTGTAATTCATGGTAGTACCCTGAAAGAGGCCAGGGAGGTGTATTTGTAGCACAGAAGTCAGAAGACACTAAAAAATCAAGGCTTTTTCCTGAACAACCCACCAACTTTGGTATTAAAAATTCATCAGCACTGCACCCAAAAGCAAGCATACCCAAGATCTCTTTTGGACAGTCTCGAAAGCCTGATGGATCTCCCTTTCTTTTATGGCATTTATCATGGGCCATTCTCCTCTCTTATTTTGACAAGAGCTATCTGAAGCTTTGGTCAGAAGGAGACAACGTTCAAGTGCTAGCTAAGGGTCACCTCCCACTAGGCGAATAGTCTTAATGAGACACATCTGATGAACACTACGAATGAGTCTTATTTAACTCCTGCTGTTTCAGGAAGAAGATGGATTTTCCAGCCTTGAGTCCATAGCCGTTTAGTCTTAGCAACGGATCAAAGAAAAAAAAAAACACTCTCTTTATTGTTCTATTTTCTTCCATCTCTGCTTAAAATTGACCAATTCTCATTTGATTTCAGTTCTTTCCTCTCAAATCTTGCTAAATGTAGCAAGAAATGGCCAATGCACATGACAGTCTGCCTTTGTTCTAACTTCTTTACAGCTAAGTATTCTGCCCCCCTAGTCATTATAGGTGATAATTTTACCAGTTGCGTTGGAAAGACCTTACAAAATAGTCCTAAGCTTTTCAACCTTCTACTCTTAATGTTTCCTGGTTGGTTTCAAATTGATGACTAAGACAGGCCATATATTTTAGATTTTTCTGAGAGTAGCAACATAGTTTCAAAAAGTGATTTCTAAATTAGATATTATAATAAAGATACTAAAATATATAATGTTCTAAATGAATATAATTTATTCTTTGCAGACTATTTTAGAGTTACACCGTCGAAAAATGGTGGCATAGCCTTGATAGTCTCAACTTGTAGCCCTAGTTGCTCAATTAGACAGCTTATTTTTTTAAAAATGCATCTAAAGCAAGCCGGAGCGGTGGCTCAGAGGTTAGGCGCAGAGCTTGTTGTCCCCGAGGTGGCGGGTTCAAGTCCCCGTGTGTGCAGGTTAGGGCTGCGTGTGACGTCAGCATTGCACAAACGAATCTAATGGTGAATGAATCTGAACACTGATAAACCAATAAATCGATCAATCAATCAATCGGAAAAAAATGCATCTAAAAATTAGATATAGAAACCCCTCATCTCTTCTGGCTATACTTAACTTCATTCAAGGGAAACATTCCACAAATCTGTTTGAGCCACTATAGTAGAATCCCATAAACCAAGTGTCTATAAGTAAAACAAATTCATTTCTTGTAGTTCTTAAATCTGGTAATTCCAAAACCAAGGTGCCTGAAAATGTGGTGTCAGCTGATGGTCAACTCTCTAGTTCATAGATGGCTCCTTCTCCCTATGCCTTCACTTGTCAGAAGATGCAGCTCTCCAGAGCATCTTTTGTAAGGACACAATCCATTCATAAGGGCTCCACCATCATGATATAATCACCTCCCCGAAGCCCGACTTCATATTATCATGCTGGGAATTAGGTTTCAACATATGGATCCAGGGAGTACAGAAACATTCAGAATATGGATGACTAAGGAATGTAATGTGCCCAGCTAAACATTAGAGAGATTATTACTAATCAGGAAAATGGGTGCAATGGGAATTGAAAAGAACTGGTAGTGCTTGCACAAGCAAAACACAAGCAAGCATCATGGGCCACCCATCAGGCCCTGTAGACCAGCTCTAGAAAGAGTTCTTATCTTACACAGGATGAAATCTAATACTGGATTTAATGTTTTTATTCTCTCGGGTAGTAAAATGTCTGCTACTTATTATAGACCATCAAAATACTCTTGGTGCACTAAAACATATTTCCACACCAGTATAAGTAATCAAAACTCAAACATGCATGGAAAGTTAAAGTTTTCCATTCTTGTGAGATCAGGTCTCCTACCCAGAAACCTGGTAGAGAAATGAGCAAAGGATTTTTTCTTCTCCATTTCTCTTCCTGCCTCATTCATCTTCACCCAACTGTCCAACAGAAGTCACGTATTCCGCTATAGTTGAGTCACATGAATGTTGACCCCCTTTCACACCTTAAATGCGACAAGAAAACACAGTCCTACCTCATTTATTGTAGCACAGAGGTCTACAGAAATCAAGTGCCAGATATTTGGTTCAATCTGGATACTCAGACAATATTTCCAAGAACTTTATAAATTGTTCTCCAAACATCTGAGACATGTGGCCAGAATAATAATGTATACCGTATCTGATGAGTAGAAACCATATAAGGTGTAACCACATAGCTGGACATGATCTGTGAGGAAGTAAGCGGATTTGAGCACAGGTATTCTGTAAAAAAGTTCTTTCATCACTGGCCAGGAACTGAGTTGATTCTTCACTAGGCTGCTTCCTTATGGTAGGAAGTACTCTTAAACATTTGTATGTCTTGGTTTATGGTTACTTTTTCTTACCTAATAAATTGCAAAGGTGCAATTCAAAGGCAATTAACCCTAAATTTTGAAGCAGAATCTGTGATTCAGAGGAAATAAAATATACACAATCCTCTTTATGAGAAATCTCCATTATTACCCTGAGAGTGATTGTATCATCACAGCTGGAGTGTTATTTGGGAAACTGCCTGCTTTACTAGTCCTCAAAATTGAGTAATAAAATAGTAGAAAAATACAATGCTCATGTGTAAAGAAATAAGTGCAGGGTAGAGCATAATTTGGGATTTGATCTTTACACATGAGACTTCCATTGCCTCCTCTAATACTTGTCTGTTATTGACATGATTGGCTGTGTGAATTAAGCAATGAAGTATTAGTCTACCAAGACCCTGAAGATATTTAGAGGCCTTCCTGCTTCCTACAGTCTCTCCCCTCACCTCCCCTGCCCCTCCCCGTCTCTCTCTCTCTCTCTCTCTCTCTCTCTCTCTCTCTCTCTCTCTCTCTCCCATAAATGAAGAAGTTCCCATATGTCTTAGTTAGTGTTTCTGTTGCTGTGAAAAGACACCATGACCATGTCAACTCCTATAAAGGGAACTATTTGATTGAGGCTGGCTTACAGTTTAGAGGCTTAGTCCATTATCATAGGGAAGCGTGGCAGCAGCATGCAGGCAGACATGGTGCTGGAGAGGTAGCTGAGATCCACAGACAATAGGAAGTAAACTGTGTGGCAAACTGGGTGTAGCTTAAGTACATAGGAGACCTCAGAACCCTCCTTCACAGTGACACACTTCCTCCAACAAGGCCACACCTACTCCAATAAGGCCACACCTCCTAATATTGCCACTCCCTGTAGGCAAAGTATTCAAATACATGAGTCTATGGAAGCTATCCCTATTCAAACCACCACACCATATAGATGGAACATCATCTAGTCCAAATCTGTCAGCATGTAACAGGGGTAATAAATGTTTCAGTCTTCTGCTAAAACCTGAATGCTATTTGTTGCTATAGCTGATTATTATAATTGTCATCTTCTTAGTGCCTGAGTATGGCCATGTGAACTGGAACAAATTCCTGAAACCTGAAAGTCTGGTAGTTGCTCCTCACAGTTTACAATGAAAGAGGGAGTGAGCAGAAGAGAGGGAGGGAGGGAGAGACAGACAGCAGACAGACAGACAAACAGACAGAGTGCATGCATGTATACACACGTGCATTCATGTATAAAGCATGATTCTTCACATGCTTTGCCAGGAAAATATGATTCCCTTTACTTTGCAAGGGAAAAAAACAGATGAGTGATTTTTGTCAAGGTCACACAATGTGTACTGCCAGGACAATCGTACCTTCTCTCTGTGCTTTGGGGCCAAACCACAAGTCTTTCTCATGAGAGTGCATTTTGTCTTCCTCAGAAGTAGTGTAAACCCTAGGAGGCACAAAGGACCAATAGAGAATTCATGACATCAGACTTGAAGTTATCATCTCCAACCAGCCAGAGTTAGCAGTGCCCTAAATGCTGAATACATCACAGCAGTGTTTCCTTTACTCACTTAGCAGCTGTGTTACTTGAAGAGCACCAGCTCTTCTAACTTAGTCTTGCATGGCTGTACTTTACAGACTCAGCAGGCTACTATAAGGAAACATGTCCCTGTGTCACCAGTATCCCTGGTTTTCATTCGTGGGCTTGGCTTTTTCAGGTACAGACTTGTTACCTCTCTAAATTCTGAAAGAGTGTGACATTTGGGGGATTTAAAAAACTAGTTCATGCTGAAGGTTAAGTTACAGGTTAAATTCAGATTGACCAGCACAGAAATGAGAAAGCATCGCATTCTTGCTAGTTATTGGTTTCCAGAGCGGACAGTCTCCATAGTGACATGGAATGAAATATGTGTTTGGGCAATTTGCATCAACGAGTAGATATAGATATATAGCTTGGATGAAATTAACTCCCCAGGCAATTTACAATGTGTGTGGAGAGGATATTTGGTTGTTCTTTGCTGTTTCTAACTAACTCCCATTATCTCCCCTCTACTCTGTACTTTTTCATATCAGCCAAATTGGGTTTTGTGAATGTTGTTTGTGTCTCTAAATTTAGGTTAGTATTTGAGATGGGCAGTTCTTAAAAATACACTCAGCTCTGCATCTCTACAAGTCCATTTCTTCAACTACGGCACTGTTATTTGAGTCATGATATTGGCATGTTTGTTTATAGAATGCCCCCCATTACTTTTATGGCAATAAGATATAGTTGTTTACAGAGAAACCCTGTCCAAAAAAAAAAGATACAGTTTATCACTTTTCAAGGTTTAAAAGAAGCAACTGAGCTGTATAGTCAAAAAAAAAAAGTTTAGGGAACAAGAACAGATTACTGCAAATTGTCTTGAACATCCCTTTGCTGAGTGAGTCAGAGCCTCATTTCATTTAAACCTGTGGTCCTTGTATTTAGATGCACATTTGCAGGCTAGCAAGCTAGCAGTAAACTGTTGTCTGGAACTCAGCTCCTTACCTTTGTGCCACTGACAGCATTTTTATTGCTGTTGCTTTGGACCTGAGTAACGACACCCTCTTCCCTTATTTCCCTGGTAATTTTCTTCTATAATTGAGTAAATATTTTACAAGAACCAGATGTCATCCTAAGAATATTGGGCTTCTTGTTCCTGCTTTCTAACATGGGTTATCTGTGGCCAAATTCATTATAAAGTCTACCTTTTTTTATTATTATTTCTCCATCCCACACAACCTAAAATGTGACAGTTTGAGAACCCGCTTATGATCGTGAAAACCAGAGACAAAGGAGATGGGAAGACAATCTCTAAAATGACTCAAAGATATTACAGTCTGGGGATTTCCCTTAAAGCACAGCACTTTTATGAGATTGTGGCCTAATTTTCTACTTCTGTCTTATTCCACTGAGATACCAAATTCTGGAAATTGACCTACACTGAAGAAGGCAAGCAACCAGAGAGGAAAGACCAAGTGTAATGGCCATACATGCTAGTCATTGAACTTGACGAGTCAGAGTCCATTCTGATCCACTGTGCTCTCCACCATAGTGGCAAAAGCTGAATAACATTTCCCTGGGCACCAGGTTGCCTTCTTATCTTGGGTATTATGAATAATGCTGAACATTGGAGCATATCCCCTCAAAACTTCATGGACAAAACTGAAGGACACTATGCTAAGCAAAGTGATCCAGGCACAGAAAGAAAACCAATGCACAATCTTATTTATGTGTATAATACAGAAATACCAGGTAGGATGGTAGTTACTGGAGACATAGTGAGGAGAGCACATGAGAAAAGGAAAGATGCTGATTACAGAGTATAAGATTTTGGTTAGGAGGAGTAATCTTTAGTGATCTATTACATAAAACTGGTAACTATAGAAATACTGACACAATAAGTACATGTTTAAAAATTGCTAAAATAGTAGATTTTAAGTGTTTTCAACACGAAAAGGTAAGACAATGACTCATTAATTAACATGATTAAATAATTCCACAATATAAACACACAGAATAGCTAATTGTACCCATAAATGTGTAATTTATGAAGTAATTTGCCAACTTAAAATACTTTTTTAAAGACATTAAAGGAAAATAATCTTTCACATCTTTTCCATATGTTCATAGGATCCAAGATTGCCCTGTTCCTGACCATTCAAATAAACACCCCTGTAACCCAAATCTCCTGTGTGCACAGATGACATCAGTTCCTCTGAGGAGCATGAGAAGTGGATGGGAAAGAGAGGGGTGCAGCAGCTGTGCCTTTAACTCGCTTTACCTCATTAAAAATAAAATTATTCTCAGGGAATAACTCTGGTAAGGAGATTTCATAATATCAAAAGGGCTGGTCCATAGCAAGAAGTGTTTAGGGTCTTTTCTCCACAAGGTTGACATAAAGAACAAGGGTTGAGGATACAGCTCAGTGGAAGAATATTTGGCCAGCAGGAGTTCAATACTAGGAAAAGGAAGGAAGGAAAGAAAGAAAGAAAGAAAGAAAGAAAGAAAGA